>JAQQZR010000037.1:16466308-16481926 GCA_030068235.1 Notoglanidium macrostoma | reverse complement strand
AGTAAAGAGAAACAACAGTCCATCATTACTTTAAGACATGAAGTGACTTTTAAGTAATAAAAATAAAGAAAAAAACATTGAATTAGAAGGTGTGTCCAAGCTTTTGACTGGTAGTGTATATATATACTATACACATACATATATATCCTCCTGAGACCCAGAAGAAAAAGGTTTGGATATTTAGAATCTTTTTAGGTAACTAAAGTATTGTGGTTAAAAGTATTTGTTTTTTTTTAGTTTTTTTTTTTAATGTTATTTATTTATTTATTATCATCTGTCCCTTGTAGTGGACATCAGGTCTTGTTCAATCATAGAATGCAATGATGTAATATAATGATATTGTATAATGATATTCATTATTAATTTTTGAATAATATTTGTTAACATTTCTTAATTTCATGAATATTAAACCAGTTAGATGAAGGAAAAACATCTAAACACTAAAATATAATTTTAAGAAATAACATCTCATAGTGGAGCTTTTAGATTAAACAGCAACCTGTGACGAAGCTGGCCAAACAGCCCCACCATCAAACAAGAGCAAGCGCTCCTTGCGACGCTGCACCGACGGTGCTGGAAGTCAAAACCACTCTCCTTCGATACGATCCTCCAGGGAAAAGTCAAGCCACTCTCCCTCCAAACGACCCTTCAAGGTAGAGTCACACCATTCTCTCTCCAACCTAGCACCGTCGGCCAGAAAAACTTCAGGCCCCAGGTGGGTGGGGCTGTGAAATCTGGTATTGCTGGAGGATATTTATCATCTATCCTCCAGCAGAAGATGGTGAGCTATAAAGGGAGGCTACTCTGTGGTGCTGGAGAGTTAAGGCACTGCCACTAACACTTCTTGTCTGAGTGTGTGAGTGCGCGTTTGCTTTGTCTCTATAGATTGCACCTAAGAATAGCACTACATTTTTCACTGTAAATTTCACTGAGAAGCTTCACTCCAGAAACTGTGCCATGAAACCACTAAATAATAAAGACAAGGTTTTGTGCTGATCCTGCCTGCCTCCCTGCCTGCCTTTCTGTGCAATTGCACTGTGCCTATCATTACTTGATAGTCATCTAAACCCAGTTCTTAGGTTGTATATGGTACAGCAGGATGCAATTTTTGTCTTTGAAACACACTTAAACATTTCATATTTAATACATTTGACAAATGTTTTCCCTTTGCATCCTTCTCTCCTACACCATGATGCATATGTACAGCCTCCACCATCTTTGGCAAGTGGAGCACACCGTATTTTTGACATCACACTTGAGCTGTGGTTCAACTGGCTACAGAGTTCTTTTCTTCGTTGGAATGTATTCTTCATTGTCAATGCTCATCTAATCATCAGCCACCTTGTCAACCTGTTGATCTTGACCACCTTGTACCTGAGCGATCATTTCTTCAGCCAGCAGCAGCTTTAAGTCAAAATGCTACAGCTTCTCCTTCTCTGGTCTCCCAGAGACCTGGTGGTCTGACCTGTACTTGATCCAGTTGTTTGTGGCAGACAAGTAAAGACATGCAGGACCGTACAGATGATCCATTTTCTTGTACAGCTTGACATCGGGTAAAAGCTGATCATGCGGTTGTACAAATCAACTCCACCAATGTTTTTACTGTATTCAGCCACAACAGCGGGTCTAGGCACAGTAACATGCCATTTCTCTTTCTCTCTCCTCATCCAGCTGTGCTGGGGCTAGAGGCTTTCAGAACTGTTTTATTGTCCTGCCACTTCATCACAGCAAACTCTGATACCTTTCTGACAACCATTCTATTTTTCATAATGGTCCCTCTTCCCAGGGAACCACCTGCTGTCAACATATCCAGACAGAGTGAGAAATACCTGACAAAAGTACAGGTGTGTTCCTCTTGGAAGGGACTTGGCCATCTGAACGAATACATTCCTCTTGATTCTCAGCTGCTGGTCAGTGAGCGTATTTTGGCCCTTGTAAATTTCAAAATCGGTGAGTCTTATCACTTTGCCTTTGCTCAGGATCCTTGAAAGCAGATACATCTCTCTCTGAACTTTCACCTTCCTGATATTCTGTCCAGCTTCCCTCCACTTCATGTCCTAACAGTTCTAAGTCCCCTTCCATAATTCTAAGTAAAATCCTTTCTGCCTCACTAAGCTCTCTGCTTCCTCAAGTATGGAAACTGGTTAAAAATGGGAGGTAGTAAGTCCTGCCATCCACTACAAAGGACACAGAATAAATGTTGTGTTTTGAAAGGGGTAAAATTACTGTACTTTTATGAAATCTTACTAAATTGATGTTAGGGCTCTTATATTGAAGAAACATTTTGATCATTAGCAATTGAAACAGAATGTAAAAAATTGATAATGTACTTCCCATAAAATGTGCAAGATGCAATGCCCGCCATTTTGAAAAGAGAGTTTACATGTTCTGTTAGCCACACTCCCACAACTGTAACTCAAATCACTAGAGAACCCAGGATGTCTTCTTAACAGTACAATAGGACTCACATAGGTTGCATATATGGTACATGACTTGGTACATGAGGTCTCAGACCCATGTCCACCACAGAGGACAAAAATGAGGTCTCAGGAAGATATATATATATATATATACATTGTACATTTTGTATTTATATACATATATACAAAACTTTTGAGCCACCGTATCTTTTAATGTCATCTTAAAGATGCAGTAAACAGTAATAAGTGATAAAGTTAACAAAGACAATATTTGGTGTGAAAACCATTTACGTTTTTATTAAGCAGTAGTCCCAGGTACAATGTGTACAGTTTTATAAGGTAATGAGCTAGTAAGTTTTACTGAGCATCTTGGAGAGTCTGCCACAGTTCTTCTAGAGACTTTGAGTGTTGTTGTAGTTTTTTGCTCAGGGTTTTACTTCAGCAAATCCCAGGAGCCTTCATTATGGTTTTTTTATGATTTTATGTTTGTTTTTATTACATTTCTGAACACTGGTCTCTTACATAATATGTTGCTTTCTTTACTGACATAAAAATGTTTTTCTAATGCAAATTTTTTTTTTGTAAAAGCAATGTTTGGAAACCTGTCAAGGGTTTAGATATATTAAGCAACAAGTTAACAGCCAGTTCTCAAAGTTGATGTGTTGGAAGTAAGGATCTGAGCGTCATTGTAAGTGCTGGCTATGACAGAAAGGTGTCAGAACACACAATGCATCACAACTTGCTGCATATGGGGCTGCATAGCTGCAGACCAGTCACAGTGCCCATGCTGACCTCGGTCCACCACCAAAAGGACCTACAGTGGGCACGTGACCATCTAGAACTGGACCATGGAGCCATGGAAGAAGCTGGCCTGGTCTAATGAATCACTTTTTTTTTACATCATGTGGACAGCTGGGAGCATGTGCGTTGCTTAAGTGTGGAAGAGATGGCACCAGGATGCACTATGGCAAGAAGGCAAGCGGGTGGAGGCAGTGTGATGCTCTGGGCAATGTCCTGCTGGGACATTGGGTCTTGGGACCTGGCATTCATGAGGATGTTACTTTGAGACATACAACCTACCTAAACATTATTGCAGACCAAGTACACTCCTTTATGGCAATGCTGTTCCGTAATGATAGTGGCATTTTTTAGCAAGATAATGCATACTGCCACACTGCAAAAATGGTTTAGAAATGGATTTAGGAACATAACAGAGTTCTTTTCATTAGCTTGGCCTCCAAATTTCCCAAATCTCTATCTGAGAAACAAATTTTCTCGTATTTTTCTGTGTGCAGAAATATTTTGTTAATTATTGAAAATGTTTAGTTTCAGTTTGTTCTGTTAAAGTTTGGCAAATGTGCACATCATTGTTCACTGAAATGTAATTATTTTTATTGATTGAAACAATGCTATGTTATTCAAAATAATGAACTAAAAATTAATCAATATGACATGACTAATGACTGATTAATTTTTAAAGAATATTTTTGTCAAAAGATTAAAATTTCTGACAATAAATGTGAGAATTAAAATAGCACCAAGCTCAAAAAGAGGTTCTCTTTGTGACTTTTAAACACGTCAACAGAGGAGGGGTCAAGGGAGATCTTTTTAGAGAACTGCTGGTATGAGTGAGGGATGATGAGAGAGAAATATGAAGAACATAGGGATCAGACAAGCATGAAAGGCACTGTGATCTAGGACTCAGGTTTATTTGGCCCCCGGGGTGACACACTGGAGTCTTTCAAATAGAAGCGGCTGATCAAGAGATGGATTGGTGATATTGGAACCAGCAGGAGGGAAATTTCTGCTCCAATAACAAAATCAGATTGAAGAGCAAGGGCAAGAGTAAAGCAAGAATAGAGAACAGAGCAGTGACCAAGAAAAGAAAAAGAAGAGTAAAAGAGAATGAATCGCATGTACAATATGTGAAGGTGGGACCGCACATTGCTATTTCATAAACATACATTGCCATTCAAAAGTTTGGACACACCTACTCATTTATAGGTTTTTCTTTATTTTGACTATTTTCTACATTGTAGAGCAATTCTGAAGACATCAAAACTATTAAATAACACAAGGAATTATGCGGTAAAGACAAACGTGTTAAAAAGTGTTAAACACTTTCATATTTCAGATTCTTCAAAGTAGTAAATAGCCCTTCAACAACTGTAGTATTATATATCAATCCATGTCAAGAACTGTTCAAATGAGTAAAGAAAAACAGTCCATCATTACTTTAAGACATAATGTGTCTTTTAAGTAATAAAAATAAAGAAAAAAACATTGAATTAGGTGTGTCCAAACATTTGATTGTTACTGTAGTTCTTCTTACCATAAAATGTCACTGATCACACAAAGCATGTTTGGTGTCTGAAGTTTACTTCTTAATTTGTACTGAAGCCAAGAAGCTAGTTAACATGAGACAAGCTTATAGCCACCAATTTAGCATACTGCAATCAGCATTCCCAAATCACCACACACTCATCGAAAGACACTGTTTGCCACAATTATACTATTGTTTTTAAACATTAATTTATTCTTTAATTGTTATATTTATTCAAAATAAGTAATCGCTTTATCTTGGTGAGGGTCATGGTGGAATCCAGAGCTTGAATCATGGGACAATTGGGTGTGAGGTGGGAATACATCCTGGATGGGACACCAGTCCATCACAGGGCACCATACACACATGCATTGAAACACAATAGAGGTAATTATTAGAGCCAGTCCACCAGTTTTTAGGAGTTGGGAGGAAACTGAAGAAATCAGAGGAAACCAATGAAGACAGAGGGAGCTCATGCACAGAAAGTCCTCAGAGGCAATATCCCAAGCTCAAGTTCAAACCAGGAACTATGGAGCTTTGAGGCCACAGTGCTTCCCACTGCACCACCATGCCAACTTATATTTAAATAATTCCAGAAAATAGTAGAAAACTGTATTTTATTTAAATAAATCAAATTACACTTTTTTTCCCTTTTGAACCATGTCTATCCTTCTGTCTAATTTTATACTTATAAACTTATAAGGGTAGACTTAGTGTGTGATGCTTAAGGCCTGCCAGTTAGACAATGCTAAAGGTATTCCTTTCCCTTACCTGTTGTCCATGTTAGCTTCTTTGCTTCAAAGAAATATTTTGGTATAAGGATAGAAATAGATTTTTTTAAATCAAACTATGTCTGTACTATATTATTAGAATCATTGTTATTATTAAAGACTATTGTTTCTTAAAGAAATGCTAGAAGAACATTTTAGAAAATGCATTTTATTCTGATTAACAGGTATCTCTGCATACTAATTAGTATTCAAGCCACACAAATATCATCCATTGGTGATATACAATTATCTAACAGTGTAATACCCTGCTCCTTGTTCCGCGCTCAGCGCACGGAGAAATCTCAGCCACGCGCACAGCGGGCGCTTCATCCCCGTTGAGGAAGCACGCGCTTCTGCATTTGAACAGAGAACATCCGAACTACACGGACTACAGTTCCCATGAGCGCCTGCTCCCAGCCAGTAGGCCATTCAGTGGGGAGCAGGTGGCTCTCATTCATGGACTAATTGTGCCGTGTTTTTAAGGTTCTCATTCATGGACAATTGTGCCGTGTTTCATTTGCGCTTCTTGCTTGCGAAGCATTATAGACTTTCCTTTGTGTAGTCCCGCCGAGCGTTTATACTACCCGTGTTTTGATTGCTGTGTTTTGACTTTGTTTTGGCTTTTGACTTCTCTTCTGGATTACCCTTATTGGACACTGATTTTTCATCGCTCGACCCCTGCTTGGTTTTGACTACTCTCTCTGCATGCTGTTCTTGTACCTCTGCTCCCCTTGTGTATATAGTGTATATTGTGTACATAGTGTATAAATAAACTCTACTATGAGTTTCACTACGCCATCTTCACCTCTCCTGCGCATGTGTTCCAAACAGCCACGACTCCATTACAGAATGCTTCGCCCGACCAGGAACACAGCAGGAGAAACGGAGGATGGAAAGATACACATCACGCCATGCTTTTGGCAGCGCTATGGGCTGTACACTCCAGCACCCTACGATGGAGTGGAATTCCCCCCTAATGGCTTCCTGCTCCAGTCTAGGCTGTTTTATGAGGATCTGCTGGAGCCAAAACCTGCCGATGACATTTGGGTACAGATCATGATCTACTGGTTAACTGGCCCTGCACGTATATATACGCTGAGAGCCTCATCAGCAAGGCGCACCCGTGCCTAAAGAACCAATAGGACTTCGGAGAAGCTCTCAAGGTGTATTATGAGGCAAGAGGGTGAGTCCTGGCAGAGGAAACAACCCCAAGAAAATGTTTTGGGGAGGGATTATGCTGAGATGTTCCAGCGAACTAACCCAGATACATGTAGCAATGAGGACCGCTCCAGAGCCCCCTCCAGTGGCAAAAAGGAGGCAACCACTCCAGAGCTCCCTCCAATGGCTAAAAAGGAGGCAACCACTCCAGAGCTCCCTCCAATGGCTAAAAAGGGAGGCAATCGCTCCAGAGCTCCCTCGAGTGGCAAAAAGGAGGCAACCGCTTCAGAATTCCCTCCAATGGCTAAGAAGGAGAAAATCGTTCCAGAGCCCCCTCCAGTGGCAAAAAAGGAGGCCGACAGGGAAGCTACGGCTCCGGAACCCATCTCAAAGCCCAAGTCCAGGTCCAGACGGAGGTCTAAGTGCAAGTCCAAGTTGGAGCCAGAACATAGTCCCATTCCAGCCAAGGTCGCTCAGGAGGAGAAGGTTCACTTAATGGCCACTGAGACTACCCACTTCATGGCTACACAGACGGTTCTGGCACTCGTCATTGTTCCAGTACGGGCTAAAGTGCCCGTTCTAACTCGAGTCACCCAAACCATTCCCATGAGAACCATAGAGACTGTGAAAATATTGGAACCTATGCCTGCTCCGACAAAGGCACGAGTCACAGAGCTGGCTCTATTGCGAGCACACGTCAGGGAGCCTGTTCCAGCACCCATTACTGTTCCCGTACTCTTCACAGAGCCAGTCCCTGTACATGTAACAGCCCCAGTACACGTTCCTGAACCTGTCCCCGTAAGAGCCCACGTCACAGAGCTTGTTCGAGTGCGAGCACATGTGAGAGAGCCTGTGCTTCTCTCAATTGCACCGCCTGTTCCTGTGAGCGCTCAAGTCAAAGAGCAAGTTCCTGTCACGGCTCCGGCCCAAGTCACAGAGCCCGCTCCTGTCATGGCTCCAGCTCAAGCCTCAATGCACCTCTCCGAGCCAGCTCAAGCCACAGAGCATCTCTCAAGGCCTACTAAAGTTTCGGCTCATCTCTCAAGGCCTGCAAAAGTTCGGCGCATCTCCCCGGATTCCTGCAAAAAGTCCGGGTGGGGGCCCCTAGTGACACACCTGCCCTTACAGGTCCGGCACCTCTACATGACGATTTCATTTGGTGCTCCTTGATTAGTGCCTTTGGGGGGGGTTCTGTAATACTCTGCTCCTTGTCCTTGTGGCACGACTCCATTACAAACAGAATGAAGCCTAATGTCATCGCTGTAATCTTCTTACAATAATCTCTTAAATCCCTCATTAAGAATGATGTGCCACTTTACTTAGCAAAAGCAAACTGAATTAACCCCATAATTCCAGGAATATATCAGAGAATGTGTTTTGACCTTAAAAGTACTCTAATAAGAGAAGGGACAAGGCATATGGAAGAGTGTGTAATGTTAGTGTGTGAGAGTTGCTGACATTGCAGCACTTCCTCCTTGCTGATTGGACTCTTGGACAGGTTTAATCTCAGGGCAGAGAGCTGAACCTGAGTGTCAGAGTCCCAGCCTGTATTATTGCAACCAATGAAGAAGAGCAAGAGAAGAAATAGAGCAGGAGACAGACAAAGAGTCAGAGTTATGATCTTTGTTTCTTTCTGTTAATAAAGAAACAAGTAGAATGATGGAATATTGTTAGAAAATCATCATTGTAAGGCTCCACAAAGGCTAACATGATCATCACAATTACTTTGCTCACTACAGAGATGATGGTTATTTATTCTAAATGGGTAGAGTCTGTGCTTGCTGCATCTGCAGGATGATTTCTACTGTACTGAGAAAAAGAATGGGAAAGCTGTTTACTCACTGCTCATTTATAACAGAATCCTAATGGCAGTTATTGCAGCACTCAATAAACATTAATCAGATTTTTTGTGCAATGCCTTGATGAATTTGGCAATAAAATGAAGTCATAAATTAAGATCTAAACCTGTATAATTGGTCCTTTCTGATGAAGCTCATCTTTCATAGAGAGGAATTTGTAGTCATGCACTACCACCATAGCTGTGTAAGTGTGACGGTGTACGGATACAAAAACTCTACAAGAACAGCCTTGGTATGATATTCTGCATGGCTTTTCATATTATTAAACCTTTTTAACAGTCTAACAGAGTATAACAGTTGTAGTTTCATGTGTTGTATAGTTGTTTATTTTAAACATTTATTTATGGAATAAAACATCTCCTTATGCTTCCTATTATGTGATTTTCGATTAAATGATTTTTATGTTCTTTTCTTGGGTAGGAAAATGTTCAAATGATTATTGTATTGGCACTTACACTACAGACACAGTGGTGGATAGACATTAGATTAAGAAAGGCACATCGTACGTAAGCTAATAAGTAAAATCGATAAATCAAATTGAATCAATTAAGACTCCACATACCTGGTAATTGAGTGTTATGTAAATAGATACATATCAAAATACATCCAGTACTTTACATAAAAATGAAGGGCATGATTCTCCTGTTCGTGTATAAGTCATTTTTTGCACGCTTTCAGTTACACAGATTTCAGTTATGCATATTCTCCTCTATGCACTCGGAACATGCCTAGTGCAAGTAAGTTCAAAATGAAGGCAGCCTCATGAATGAAGGTGTGATTTATTTAAAATAGAAGTAGACTGAGTCACACCCTCAGGTATTTTGACTGTTGGGAAAATGTGGAATGTGGACTTTTTTCCTTATGAATGTAATTGGAATCCTTTCATAGCACAACTCTGACTCTGATTTTGAAAATAAATGTACATAATAAATACATTAAATACAATAAATAAATATAATAAATAAATAAAACTCAGCAAAAGTAATAATGACCTAAAAGGAATGCAGCCATTTCTAGCCCTATGACATAAACCAATAAAATAAAATTAATATACACGAAACGACACGAATATACACGACCATTATCAAAATAAAAGTTTAACTGCTCTCATTGAGCCCCATCATGAGAAGGCAAGGTTAAATAAGACTTCAAATAAGACCCGAGACTGACTTCAGTTCAGATCCTTTATCAAGGCTTTTGAACAAGGCATAGAAAGTAAAACAGATAATATTAAAGACAGACTATATTACTTGGAACAATTTTTCAACTGTATATGAATCCTGAATCAACCCAAATAAAGTGAACCAAAGTGAATGAAACATGCTATGTGTTTATTGATGTGAGCTGCTGAATTGAGGCACTAGGTGCAAAGATGTCCTGCTAAAGCACATCAACTGCCCTAGTTATCTCAGTCCTTGCCAGCACAAACACTGAAGCAACCCAGCCAGCTCCTGCTACACATGATTTTGTGTATTAGAAAGTAGGTCAACAATGGCATAGAATAGGCTAAATCAGCTACCTCATCCCTTAGAAAGTGATATCCTACAAATAGGGAATATACAATCCTCATCCTCAGAAATTTTCAGACAGAAAAACAAGAAAAAAAAACTTCTGAATGATGAAAGTGTGCTTTGTTGTTATGTTGTTTATTACAGTCTATTGCTTGTATTGTACATTATTAAGTTGTGTTTTTGATGCTACCGTTGGTGTTGTTGCTAATGGCCTTTATTAACTGGCATGCTATGGTGTCAGTTTGCAGATTGACTGTGAATTGTTTGGGTGCTCACAAACAGTACAACTGTTGAGTTAATTTGAAATTAGGCTAGGACTATGTATATTGTTAAATGCTAAACAATTTTATGGATCTATACCCTATTTGTGCCACATTGTAGTACTTTCTTTGAACTAATCTGTGAAACAGTGCTGCTATTTGTCAGGTAGCGTAAGGTATACTACTACAGCATTTCCATATGTTTGTTCCTTATGTACACATGTGTTTTTAGTGTGTACCACATCATATTCTGTTTGAATCCATTATAGAAGGGCCCAAACATGTTCCAGAATGACAAAGCGAGATTCATGAAGACATGGTTCGCCAAGGTTGGAGTGTAAGTGGAGTGGCCTACCCTAAACTCAAGCCCACTGAACACCTTTGGGATGAACTGGAATGCCAACTGTACATCAGGCCTCCTTGCTCAACATCAGTGCCTGACCTCAATAATGCTCTTGTGGGTGAATGGGCAAACCCAATAGCCACACTCCAAAATCTAGTGGAAAGCCTTCCCAGAAGATTGGAGGTTATTATAACAACAAAGGGTGGACTAAATCTTGAATGAGATGTCCAAAATTATGGTCAGATATCAACAAACATTTGGTTACTTTAGTCCATATAGTCCAGTGTACTTAGTCTATATAGTCCCATGTACTCTTAAAGTTTTTTTATTGTGAAGAGTGATGATTTACAATTTTGCTGAACTTTAATGGCTAATTATGGCAGCTGCTAAATATAAAGTATTGCACAACAGTTAGGGGCTGGTTTGTCAATGCCATTTTAGAAAATTTAAATTGTCCTTGTGAATTAATAAATTGTGAACTAATTGGTGTATGTAAATTATTAAAGTGTTTCAAATTTATAAATAATGTGAAGGAAATATGCATATTATGTTATATGCATTTCACGTGTTACATGTTATATTATTATGATAATCGATTAATCTGTTGATTATTTTTCCCTGACTGTTCTATTAGTTGTTTTTTTTTTTAAGTATATTATGTACAAAAGATATTTATTTAAAATATTTATTTGCAGCACTTTCATTAGCATTACTACTGAAAATTTTCTTAACTAGGTTTAATTAAATCTCAGTCCACTAATTACAACATTAATGACATTTATCAGATAATCTGTCATAACATGATATTATCAAGTGCTCATGTCAACTAAATGAGACACTTAATGGCTCAAGGAGACGGTATATGCATCATTTACTTCTTATCACTTTTTCAATCACTTACCATACTTTTTGCAACTGTGTTTCTGTATTTCAAGCCATGATTTGTTCAAATTTCAAACAGACAAATTCAAAATAAAGATAAAATAAATATATGCCTGTTTCGCTCACTGAAACTCTCTGATCTAAGTTCATTTTGCTTGCTGTGTGTGCGAGATGAATAATTTTCAGTGTGTGGACTTGACTCCAAAGTTCTGGAGCTGACTCTTAGCTTTCAATCTGCAAGATTAGTGAATCAACTCTTTTTGGGATAGACTTCAACCCAAAGTTAGGATGAAGCAAGTCAGGATGAAGACTTGATGACTTGACACACAAAACATACTTACAGTACAGTATATTGTGTATGCACAATAGTGTAAGTAAGTATATACAATCATTTATCAGCACTACTGGGTCGGAAAAATGGGCTAGTTTAACTTTATACAAGGTAATTGCTTCTCTACTTGCTGCTACAAATGAATAAGAATAATACTCACATTAAAACACAAGTTATGTCATGAGGCCAGTAGGGTAGTGCACTGTAAAGAGTTTCATACTGTAGAGAAAGTCCTAATGATGTTTCTGCTCTGCCATTTCAGTTAAATGTTTTTTTGTTTTTTTATGAAGTAATGTAGCGTGTGCACAGTGTGTTTTATAATGCAGATCAACTAATAATGAAATGAATTGGCAATCATTTTTATTATCGATTTTTTTTAGATTTTGTTGATTAGTTGTTGCAACCCTTATGCATTTTAAAATTGAAATCCTGCTAAATAATCCTTGTTATTACTAAATGTATCAGTAAGCCAATTATGCCTTTTTTTCTGTAACTTTAATGGAATACAGTTACCTTTTTTTGTATCCTAATTATGTAACACTGTTCAATGTATTCTGTTAGTCCACAAGCCTGTCCATAGTCATTGCTTATATTTCTTTAGGTTCCTGTGCCTTTACTGTTGTGCTCTTCTGCAGTGGTCTTAACACTGCCATGAAGGATGGTAAATTTATTACCGTCCTCTCTCTTAACTGCTGTAATACATCTCCAAGTCATGCAAACTTAAATCTGGATGTTTTTCTTTTGAGCAGAAATTATGGTACAATAGTACTTACAATAGAACACAGCTACACTGAGGCACTTTATCATGTTTTTCTTTCACTTATGGAAGGAGTCTATGGGCCAGGATAATTCTAGGTAACTTGGTGCTGTTTGCTTGTGCAGCCCAATGAAAGTTTCTTTCTGCAGTTCCTGTTCTTGGTCAAACAGTTAAAATGTGATTGGGAAGATCATGATTTGATGCTCCACAGTAAATAAAACTTCATACCTAATGTTAATCTATTACCTAAGCTTACTGATTTCTCTGTTGTTATATTTAATTACTTGAGTAAGGAAAAATGTAATCATTATTAAAATATGGTTATATCATTGTATTAGTTTGTAATAACTGATGATATAAAAATCAGTTCTCACTTCTCTGTTCTGGATACTGATTTTGGGGGCTGACTGTAAATCCTTTTTGTAAAATATACCAGACCAACACACTATCATTTTTAGATCATGTGACAGGTGGCTATCAGCATTATTCTCTGTCTGTCAGACCCTCTCCCAGCTGTCAGAGTGATGGAAATGCTTTGTGTGTGTGTGTGTGTGTGCGCGCCTGCAGCCTTTGCCATCCCCTCCATTACCCTCTATAAAGGTATGATGGACAGCTGTCAGGAGAGGAGAGTGAACTGAATATGGAGGGGAAAAGGAGTGATGGACAGAAGAAAAGGGCAGAATAAAAGAACAAATGTAAATGAGAATATACAGCAGATGAATCTTTTTACAATGCACTCAGTAAATGAGTAAAAGAAGTGTTTCTATGTGTGTGTGTGTGTGTGTGTGTGAAAGAGAGGTTGTAATGTCTGTGTGAAAGAGAGGCTGTAATCTTGCTGTAATGAGCAGCAGGTGGAGGCTGACCAGAGGGCTCCTGTATAGAGGCATCGCATCATTAGAGCGCTGCAAATTCCCTCCAAAAACACACACACACACGCACACACACAGCAAAGGCTGCTCTTCAGAATAAATCAGACTTTAATGAGCTTGTCTCTGTTCGACCCACAGATAAATGTGATGTGCCATTGAACAGCCACCTCTGATACACGCCCGCGTACACACACACAAACACACACACACTCTCTCACACACACACGCACACACACACACACACACACACACTTTTCAGATTACATGGCACACAGATATACTTTTTTTACTATCCTTGTGAAGACCTGGCATTTACTTAATTATTAATAATTTGGTGCAATATTATTGTTATTATACAATGTAATACAACACCAGCACACATACATGGACATGAATTCAACAGATGGACCAGAATGACTGATATTGAAATACTACGTTGTGCGTGTGTGTGAGTGTGTGTATGTGTGTAATTATTCATCAATTCAATCTCATTGATAAGGAAGTAAGGTTTGTGTCAGAAAAGAACCAGACCAAAACCAAAAACTTCAAAGTCCCACATTCAGTGGGCCTAATTTATCAAACTGGATATGAACAGATTAATTGGTAAACTGTTTGTACATGCAATTTGTCATGAAAACCAGGCCAGGCAGGATGCATATGCAGTTCAGTCAGTTTATTAACCCTTTAACTACTAGAGGTGGCTCCATGGGAACCAGTTGTGCATCAATTAGCATTTCTCATATTTATGCTAAAAAATTACCAACACCCACAAAAGAATTACGCACTTAAGGGGAAAATGTTTAACTACAAGCAAATAAGAACATTTTTCCCTAGACAAAACACAACTTATGGGCCTATATGCTCTCAGGGTGCAAGTGCTCGTGGGAAGTGTAGTGTGAATTGTCTGGTGCCCATGTAGATGCTGGTGTAGGTGCAGGTATGACACAATTACACAAGAAACTTGCTGATCATGAAAATCCTGTAATTTCAGAAAAATGTTCATATCCCACATGGGTTCCTGACTATGTGCAGATTTAAGCATAAAAAGACTAACTAATGTAAATCATGACTTCAATTCATATAATTTGCTGGGACCAGTCATTTATATTATGAGCATTAATTAAATAACATGAAAAGTAAAGAAAGTGAACCAACACAAACCCAAGAATTAGACAGATAAGTCTGGGTATAGTCATAATCCATAAACAAAAGCCTTAAATGATGGAAGATTAAGGTTTCCCTCATCCTTTCCCTGTTTATGGCTTATGGTTGGGAATTCACTGTGGCATATGAGGAATAAAACACTTTGTTACATGCAGTTACAGAAAGAATATTTCTCCTTACATAGCAATTGCCATATCTAACTGAATAATACATGTCCAGCTCTTTGTCAATACACTCATCAAAAGTGTGCAAATAATCATATTAATAATCACGTTAGTGCATTAATAAGTGCATAGTAAATTCTCCACCAGATGCTAGATGTCAACTGCAATGCATCTGATTTTACTACCAGCCAGCTATAGTCGTGATAGATAACCAGTTGACTGTTTTTTATATATAAAAAAATAGATAGATAGATAGATAGATAGATAGATAGATAGATAGATAGATAGATAGATAGATAGATAGATATTTGTGATCAATTAAATTGTTATAAATAGAATATTTTTGTGAACCAAATTACATGTAGCACTCACTGATCAAAGCTAGCATATGTGTTATAGCTCCTATAATGCTGAAAATGAAGGGTCCAACATGGAACTGAGCTTTAAAGTAGTTTTAATAGTTTTAGTAGTCATAAATTAATCCACGTCAAACTCCTCACTCAACCTAAAGACAGAAGACAGCACTGTGTTGTTTTATGGTGTAATGAATTTTAATCAGAAAATGGTTTATAAATGATGGTAAATGTCTTTTAAATAGATTTAAATTTCACTAGTACCCAGCACCAATCAGGTTTTGAGTGTGTTGTTGGTGCTAAAAGTGATGGAAGTCATGGATCAGATCATCCACATTATACAATGTCTGGTACCTTTGCTAACAACACCACCACAAAATGTTAGCAAATATAGGAGAAAAGGTCCACACAAAGCTGGCTATCATACCTCGTAGGGTGGGGGGGGGGGGGGGGG
>JAQQZR010000037.1:16456286-16466298 GCA_030068235.1 Notoglanidium macrostoma | reverse complement strand
TTTTCTAAAAACACCACCAAAAAATTTTATCAAATATAGGTTAAAAGGTCCACAAAAAGCTGGCTTTCATACCTGGTTGATACCCCCCCCCCCCCCCCCAAAAAAAAAAAAGATAATTACCTAACCTAAGCAAAAATCTCCAAAGATAGTATACCGCTTGCATTGCTGCTGAGTGGAAATAATGAGATATGAGTAAGCTAACTTTAGAGAAAATCTTTACTTGAAGTTAATGCCATGAATCAAAGCTGGCTAGGTAATGTTAGAAAATAATTATGTAATAAAAAATAGATATTGTAAATCACTAGCTGCCTATCTAGTATTAACTGCACAGTATGAGTGCATGCTCTGTCTTTTTGACAGCAAGGAAAAGCTTCAGTGATTCATTTATATCACACACACACACACACACACACACACACACATACACACACATTCACAGAGAGAGAGAGGGAGAGAGAGAGAGAGAGAGCGAGAGAGAGAGAGAGAGATCGAGAGATCTTATGGCACCTCCAACACATAATGAGAGGGGGTTGGTTTTCACTTGCTACAGGAAAAAACTCTGAAAAGTCACACTAGTGGACCAAAGAAGTTTGAGAACACCGTTGAATGAGTGAAAGTGGAATGACAGATGAGAAACAAAAAGAAAAGACAGTGCATTAGCAAGGCATCATGAGAGACGTGTTGTTCCCTCCTCTTGTCATTGCTGCTGAGTGGGAGTAATGAGATCTGAGGGCTTCTCCAGGCCCTCTTTAAGCATTTTTCTCCTCTCTCTCTTTAGCAGCTGAGATAAATGCAGGATCCCGGTGCTTCGAAGAAATAAACACTCTGAAAGCAAATTGGATCTGAAGAGGAATTCGTTCAGGAGGCTTTAGTGTGGAGGAAGGGGGGGATGTCAAGTGCACTCCTGTACTCTCCTGTCTACATCTCCATGCAGAAGAATTAGAGGATTGGGCTGTAGTTACAGGCAATAAGAATAAAACCAAAAAGAAATTATTCCCCCAACAGTTGTCAGAAATAAATGTGTGTACTATTCTGTTCAGTGATGTTATGTCCCTTCCCCCCAGGCTGTTTCCTTAGATTTCATAGCATAATACAGTAAAATGTATTTTAAAATCCCCAATTGAGCTACCCTTCATATCAGTGATCATCACAAATCCTTTCCCTTGAAGAAATTGTGGAAATGAAATGATACTGTAACCAGGTAACCAGGTGGGCACATAACCAGGGGGGAACAAACATACAATCAGGAGGGCAATCTTCAGGGATATGATGTGGCAGCATGTGTGCGATCTGATCATCACTCCCCCAAGTGAATGCTTTAAGGAAACAGGAGGGAGGAAAGATGTAGTCTTGACTGGGTGCCAACTGTTCTGAGGAGTAAAATCTAGACAGGAAATCAGCCTTCGTGTTCTCGGAACACAACATTAAGTTAAACTGGGTGAAGAGTAGGGCCCAATGGGCCTGATCTGGGTCCAAGTGCTTGGCAGTTTTCAAATATTCAAGTTCTTGTGATCAGTATAGATGGTAAACAGATCAATTGCCCCCTCGAGCCAATGGCTCTCTCCTTTAGTGCCAATTTAATGCCCAATAGCTTATGGTTCCCAAAGTCATAATTTCTTTTGGCAGGGGTTATTTTCTTTTAATAAAACACTACCCAGTATAGGTTTGGCCTTTCGCTGAACTTCTGTGACAGGACTGTACCTACACCAGTCTCAGAGGTATCAAACTCCATCACAAAAAGTTCCAAGGATGTTTCAGGATGGGGGCTGTAGTGAAGGCTCCCTTAATGCAAGAGAATGCTTCCTTTGCAGCTTGATTCCAGATACATTTTTGGGTGGCTTTCTTCAAGAGAGCTGTGAGAGGTGTAGTGATGGAGCTGAAGCCTCTGATAAAGTGGAGATAGAAATTAGCAAGCCCCAGATACCTTTGATGCTTGTGGTCGGTGTAGGCCATGTCGTGACTGTTGCGACTTCCCCTCATCTATGGAGGCCCCCTGAGAGCTGATTACATAACCATGGAAGGAGCTATGATCAACATGAAACTCACATTTTTCAGCTTAGTGCTGATTTTCACATAGAGTTGATTGTTCTACAGACGTGACAGAACCTACCTGACACAGTCAATAGAAGAGTAGCTCAAGAAGTCATCATTGATGACATCATTGAACAGGCGCTGAAACACACTTGGAGCACAGGACAGACCATTTGGCATTACTCAATACACATAGTGGCCACTAGAGGTGCTAAAAGCAGTCTTCCACTTGTCCCCCTTATGAATTTGCACAAGGTAATAGGCACTGTAAAGGTCAAGATTAATGAAAAATCTTGGCATTACATAACTGTTCCAGAGCTGAAAGAGGTAGAGGATAGGCATATTTCCAAGTGATTTGGTTGAGTCCCTGGTAATATAAGGCCAATATAAGGTCTGAGGATGCCTCCTTTATTCTCCACAAAGAAGAACCCAGCTGACATGGAAAGATGAATGCATCCCTGTTGCAGAGCTTCTCGAATGCATTCCTCCATGGCATACTGTTTTGTGAGGGAGAGAGGATAAATTCTGTTGCGGGGAGGACATATACCTGGGAGGAGATCAATGGAGCAATCATAGGGTCAGTGTGGAGGTAGGCCACTGGCCTCAGCATTGCTAAAAACCTCAGCAAATTCATGGTGGACCTTGGAAATGATGATCTTGCTCTGGGTTCCAGGACTTTCAATACTCGTGGAGGCCAGGGATGCACAGGGCAGCTGTAGACAATAGGTTATGCAGAATCAGACCATTGGATGAATTCTTTATCCTGCCAGTGTATCAGTAGGCTGTGTTGTTGCATCCAGGGAAATCCCTGAATGACAGGTTGGCCCATAGTAATGGTGACAAGAAGGGAGATGGACTCCTGGTAGAGGGTGCTGACTTGGAGGTGAAGCAGCTTGGTGCAGTGTGTAACAGAACCTCTGCCAATTGGTCTTCCATCAAATGCTCAAATGCATAGAGAATGCTGGAGCAGATGCATGGGTAACTTCAGCCATAATACTGTATCCTGGCCTATGAAGTTCTATGCTGCTCCAGAGATGATCAGGTCTGTGAAAACATAAACATTCTCAGAGTGCCTTATCTAACTTTTATGATTAGACAATGGCAAGACATGAGTTTTGAGGGACTCGGCACATGAGAGTGTGGAGGTTCCGGCATTGCCTCAGTCTCTGCTCGTGTGCCTGGATTCTTTCACCATGTGAGACAGAGGTGAACTGTGTGGTCTCCACACAGGATCCCCACAGTTGTAGCAGAGCTACAGTCCTTGTGCCTCCTCCTCTCTCTTTCGGTGGCATTGAGCTTGGTGTATGAGAGTTGCATGGGCTTGGTTCGAGGAACAGGCTCAGGAAGTGGTATGCTGATAAACACAGCTACCTTGTTCTGGTTGGTCAATCCAGTTTGACTAGCATAGTACAGGGAACTTTGTAGCAGGAAACCATTGCACTCTTAGATGGCTTGCCCTCATACCTGTCAGGATGAGCAATGCATGAACTTGAAAACTTGGCGGTGGCTGCCTGAGCTGTAAGCGTTGGCATGATGGCGATGATGATGTGCACAAAATGCTCATCCAGCTCCTTGAGCTGCCGGTGATGCTTCCTGAGGAGCCACTCCCCTGCTACATACATCCATCCATGGGGAATGGCAAAATGTTCTGTCAGGTAAGCAGACAGGCAGTGCTTGTAAAATCAGTGGGAGCTTTTATTTACAGCAGTCAGACAAAATTCAAACAGTGAAGCACAGGGAAAGTCAAAAACAGGCAATGGTCAAAAACACTAAGCAAATAGGTACATCAAAGGCTGTGGCAAAAAGCAAGGCCAAAGTCCAAAACAATGATTAGAAAACCAAGAAGGCAAGAGCATGAATTAACAACTTGGCATAAACTGTGAACACAGGATAACACCTCACAAAGAATGTGACAAAATGAAGTACTTAAATTCTATGAACTGAGAACTGTGAAACCAACTCAAAACAGGGGCAAACCATTAATAATCAGGGGACTGTGAGCAGGGAAGTGCAGAGGAGTACTGGGAGTTGCAGAATTCAGCGACCATGTTTGGAGACAACAGAAACTGCTGGGAGTCAGCGAGCCCTGAGACAGGGAAGTGGGTGGCAGTGGTGACATGACACCTACTAACATCAGTTGTACTACATGTTTACAAATTCCAGTTACTTTTTTAAAGAACACTTTAATTTCATATATTTTTTATTTTATTTTATTCATAAACGTGGCTGTTCGAAGTTCAAAATCTCTCTGATCTGAAAGTAGGATAAAGCATTTGTAGGGTGTTCATGATATTTTTTTTTTGTTACAGTGGTGGAAATCACAATCCATCATCCAATTTATGCAATTATTGATTATATAATATATGGCCAAACATCTGTGGACAACTGACATTGCATCCATCCTGGCTGTCCCTAAACTGTTGCCCCAAATTGGAAGCACAAGGTTGTCTAGAATGTCATTGTATGCTGTAGATTTCCCTTCAATCGAACTAAAGGATCTCTAATGAACACTTTTTGGATGAGATGAAATGTAGACTTTGCACCAAACCTTTTCACCCGATATCAATGCTTGACTTCACTAAAGCTCTTATGGATGAATGGGCACAGATACCCATAATCACTTTCCAAAATCTAGTGGAAAGCCTTCCCAGGAGAGTGGAGGCTATTATAGCAGCAAAGGGGGACCAGCTCAATTTTAATGATCATTTTGGAATGGGATGTTCAGCAAGCACTTCTGGGTGTGTTGGCCAGGTATCCACTTACTGTTGGTAATATAGTATAGGTTGTGAAAAAGTCAACAGCTTATTTTCCAAAATTAAATGTCCTGGTATGTGAAAACAATTCACACAAAGGGCTTAGACAGTGTTGCCAGTTTTCTTACTGACCTGAGCTATTTTTAACTTCTTGCTGTGGAAATATTTTTCTCCTTAGGCTGGTGACATTTTGGATACATTACTTAATTATATTAATGTTTGTGCCTTTTTAATGTAAAGAGTAAATACACAGTTAATTATGCATGTGTGTAGGCTGTAGTGATGAACACAATTTAGTAAATGAAAAAGAAATAAAAAATATTAGACTGTTTTTACTACATGAGTGTTCTTGTTATGCATCAGTACATTGGTTCACTCATTCTTTTTAACAGTATATGTAATGAGACCATGCGATGAAAATGGAATTGATTTGGAAAAATGCATAGTTTTCAGTAGAAAGGTTTTGCATAATATTGATTTGTATTTGAATATATCCTAACGAGATAACAAGAGTCTCAAATTCATTTAACATTATGCAGAATAGGATGTTGCCTATTGAAACACTGGCGCTCCAAAAAGCAGGTGTGTCATCTGGAGCATTTCCATAGAAGTGAAAATGCTATTCCTATACTCTAAATATTTCAGCTGTTAGTCCTTAACACAGTTATTCCTCTTGTGTGGCGGACATCGACAATAAAGGCTGATTAAATCGAAGAACTAAGTTGAAAAGGAAGATGAGGAGAAAGTGATTCTCCTGTGATGAGGTGATGAAGAGAAAGTGTGAAATCATTCATCACAGAACCACTCGAAGAGTAAATATTACACAAACAATTGATGCCTAACTTCATTGGATTTTTGAGGGTAAAGGGCATTTCATTTTGTGTTTGTTATTTCCTCAAAACTCTATAAGATGGCACTAAAAGTCTCAAAGTTGTTGTGTGTAATTGTGTTGGTCCTGTAACAGTTATGCAGTTGCACTTGCAATTATATTTAACACTGAACCTGAGTTTCCTTTGTAATTACAGTTTACAGACATAATTGTGGTATTTTACAATCAGGGTCTGCAAGAGCTCCCAAAGATGAATGGCAGTGACATCAGACATGTAAGAACAATTGCAAAGCCCCTGCTAGCAAGCTAGAGAAATCGTCAAAACATAGACTACTATGAAACAAATAACTATGAACAGAAATGAACACCCAATCTAACACTGCAAATTATTTTTATTGCTTCCTGGCCATTATAGTATTTCTATAGACATACAATTATTTATTAATTAATCAATTTTTTTATTTGTTTGTTTGTTTGTTTGTTTGTTGACAATTTATCACTTCAGTCTTTCTTTTAACCACAGTAACCTATTATTATTATTATGATTATTATGGTTATTATTAATTCTCTCCCACTGGGCTATGGTGTTTGAATGCTGTAGCTGTTCCACTGAAAGTGCAATGGAACATATTTTTGCCGCTCCACTCCATTCCTCAGTGGTTTTAGTTCCACTAACTGATCTTTTCAGAAATGTCTGTTACACACCTTCATATTGGTGGAAATCAGAATCAGAATCAGTTTTTTTATTAGCCAAGTATGCAAGCATGCAAGGAATTTGTCATGATGTACACACTCCTGATAAACATAGACTCAACAAAGACTAAGCTAAACAAACTATAAAAAATTATATATAATTACAAGTAATTACAAATGGCACAAATTGCATAAAGAAACAAAAACCAAACAAGCAAACCAAGTTGGGAACCTGTGGAAGCTTAAAGCTGTTAAATCCTTAAGATGCTGTGCAGAGTTGGACCCAGCAGTGCTCATGATATTTCTTCATTTGTCTTTAAAATGATTTTGTCTTAAATACCTTACAGAGGACACTCTTTTTGATCATGTTACAAAGGGCAAGCAGTACTGACAAATGTAAACAGTGATACCAGACCATTAAAATTTCTAAATAGAATTATTTATAAATATAAGTAGCCCATTGTGTAGAAAACCATGTGGATATTATGTGTTCTTTCTTAGGTAAGTTTTGTAAATGATACTTGAGTTTCTCAAAATTTTATGCTAAATTAGAGGCTTTTGGATTCATTTGCATACTGGGGTTTACTAAGGGTGTTAGTCAAACAGTCAGAAGGAAGAAAGACAATGGTATACACGCACCATCCACTTTATTAGGGACACCAATACAACTGGACATTCATGCAATTATCCAATCAGCCAATAATGTAGCTGCAGTGCAATGAAAAAAAAACCAGCTTCAAGTAATCAAACAACAGAATGAAAAAAAAAATGTGATCTCTGTGATTTTAACCATGGTATGGATGTTGGTACCAGATGGGCTGGGTTAAGTATTTAAAAAACTGCTTATGTCCTGGGATTTTTACACACAACAGTCTCTAGAGTTTTACTTAGAATGCTGAAAAAATATATATATTGAGTGAGTGACATTTCTGTGTGTGGAGATGCTTGGTTGATGAGAGGTCAGAGGAAAATGGCTATATTAGTTCAAGCTGCCAGGAAGGCTACAGTAAGCTATAGTTGGGTGAGCTTGTGCCCATAATAGCCTCAGATTCCTGCTCTTGGCTGACAGGAGTGGAATCTGATGGGGTCTTCTGCTGTTGTAGCCCATCCACTATATATACAGCTCTGGAAAAAATTAATAGACCACTGCAAAATTATCCAGTTTCTCTGGTTTTACTATTTATAGGTATGTGTTTGAGGAACATGAACATTTTTGTTTTATTCCATAAACTACTGACAACATTTCCCCAAAATTCCACATAAACTATTTTCTCTTGGCACATTTAATTGCAGAAAATGACAAGTTGTCAAAATAACAAAAAAGAATGCAGTGTTTTCAGACCTTGAATAATGCATAGAAATCAAGATCATATTCAATTTTAAACATTACATTGGCACTTTACTTTAATCTACCTCATTATATATTGAATAAATAGTCCTAAACTTGTACATTTTTCCACTCATATGCTACCAGATGACTGTACATGTACTCTATCTCATAGCTATAACCATATGCTGCTAGATGTCTGTTTTTGTGCAATATTCATGTGCTGTGAATACCCAAAACATTCTTATGCTGCCAATGTCTTCCATGTGCAATATTATATATTGCAAATGACAGTTAATATTCCATTAATTTCTTTTAATTTCTACATGTTGAAATGACTGTTCACACACAATTTCCTACATGCAACACTCTACTCTTACTGTTGTATGTGCTGTACTCTGCTGCTCCCAGTGCAGCCTTGCTTACCAAATGTTTACATATATGCAGGTATAAATTTCTTTTGTACTACATCTGCATATACACTATGTGCAATAAGATTATATTGTCTTGTGTCTTATGTCTAATGTCAACTGTCTGCACTTTAGATAATCTAGCAATATTGTCATGTGTGCACTGTGATCACAGAGAAACTCTGGCTCATCTCACAATGTATTTGTAAAAAATTGTGTTTTCCCAGGTGATGGGAAAATTGGACTAATCAGAGAAGATGGAACCCTCTGTGTATCATGAGGACTTTCCATGTCTTGACATGAGTGACATCTATTTCCTCCTGTGGCCAGTTCACTATTCCACCTGAGTATCTGATAGTTGGTAGGGCATACTTGGATCTTATTCCTACCATTTCGCTATCTTATGAGCACCTGTCTGACTCTCTGGAGATATTTGGCTGTGGCTGATCTCCTTGTAACTTCATCCTGATTCCCATTGGCCTATAGGATACCAAGGTACTTGTAGCTGTCCTGTATATCTGCTGATATGCCCTCTAGTAACTCCACTCCCTCAGTCCTGATCATCTTCCCTCTCTTAGCCACCATGTGTCTGCATTTATCCTGTCCGTATGACATCCCGATGTCCTCGCTGTAGATTCTAGTGAGGTGGATCAGTGAGTCAATGGGTGACTCGTTCACTCTTAGTATACAGCTTGATGCTTAATGTCATCCATGTACAGGAGGTGGCTGATTATATATATATACATGAAATATGTGTGTGTTTGTGTGTGGTGCAGTACAGTCTTTACACCATTAGCCTCTGGCAGGATGGCAAAGCTCTAATCCATTATTCAAGCTTGCACTGCAGCTTTCCTCTTTTCTGTATGTATGTGTGTGTGTGTGTCTGTGTTTATTTTCTCAGTGTAATAAGGATAAATTTTAGTCACCCCTGCTTTCCATTTCTAATTTAAACCAAAATTCAATTAAACTCGCATAATACCAACAACAATAGCATCATATCTGCCTGTGCTAAGAAGGAGGAGAGAGAGTGAAAGAAAAACAGGGAGTGGGAAATAGAGAAATTGAGAGTGAGGGAATTAAAATCATATTTCATTTCAGCTTCATTTATTAATCTCTGGAGACATGGAATCTCATTTTAGTTTGTGCTAAAATGCACAACTACTGTGTGGCTTGCAGATTTAAGGAGTTGCTTATGTAAAACTGAAAGAGTTTATATGCCACTGATATTAAATGGGCTATGGTTGCACACCGCTTCAGGTTGTGAACTAGTGATCTGTTTGTTAACCATTAAACCAGATGTTTATAATGGAAATGTAATGTATATAATGTAATGAACATTAAAGCGCATTCTTACTTACTTAGCAGATAGGTCTATCTGTAACTCATACATTGAAATCAATTATTAAACTTCATGTGTTATTGCATGACCTGTCCAGGGTGTACCCTGCCTCTCACCCAAAGTCAGCTGGGATTGGCTCCAGCTTACCGGTGACCTTGACAGATAAGCAGGATGGATGGATGGATGGATGGATGGATGTTATTTCATTTGAAGCAATATACTGTCATTACATGATATTGAGTTACATTACATTATGTTATAAAAGAATTACAATTTCCCTCTCATACTTCACTAACCAATCAAGAAAGGTAAAGCAAGTGCATAAATTCGAGACACATAATGCCAGTCATTGCATCTTCTGTGGTGAAACCTGACTAAATCTGTATGCAATACCAGTAAAATGTTTGGACACATCTACACATTGATAAGTTTTTCTTTATTTTGACTATTATCTACATTGTAGAACAATATTGAAGATATCAAAACTATATAAACAGTGAAACACACACACACACACAAACACACACATATATATCACACACACACATATATATATATATATATATATATATATATATATATATATCTATATCTGTAAGTATGTATGTGTGTGTGTGTGTGTGTGTGTGT
>JAQQZR010000037.1:16414419-16454329 GCA_030068235.1 Notoglanidium macrostoma | reverse complement strand
ACAGGGTTGGGAGGGTTACTATAAAAATGTATTCCGATACAATTACTAATTATCTGCTAAAAATGTATTCAGTAACTTAATCTAATTACCACAAAATTAAAGTAATGTAACTGATTACGTTCTGTTACTTTTGGATTACCTGAATAGCAAATATGTGGATGATGACAGCAGTTTCTCAGCTGGAAGGCATAACTTGCACTGTACTGTAATGTTCTTTTTTTCTGCTTTAAAGACAAAATAATGGTGGCATTTCCACCCAGTGAACACATTTTTTCATTAGAGACCATGATAATGAATTGGTGGCTGTAATATTAGCTCTGATTTCACTCGAGACCATTTCACTCGTGGTGTTGTGAGACTCATGAAGTGTTGTGCGCACATGTGCATGTAGTAAATAGTTCTTATTTAGGGCTGCAACTACTGATTTTTTTACATGATTTTTTGTTATTTTTTTAATATTCTTAGGGTGTTAATGTGTAAGGGTGTTAATGAAATAACCTTCCCTTGATTATTCAATTGGTTTTATATATTTTTTTAATATGATATACAAAAGATATTTATTTCAAATATTAATTTGTAGCATTTAAATCAGCACCACTACAGAACTTTTTCTTAACTAGGCTTAATTAAATAGTAGTTCACTAATTACAACATTAGTGTCATTTATCAGATAATCTGTCACAGCATGAGAATATTTGCTCATGTCGACCAAATGATTGTTTATACTCATTCAGTATAAGCATTATACTGTATATGAATGGTCTGAATATACACTCTGACTAACCCAAGGTGACGGTATGTAGCTTACATCGTTTACTGTGATCACATTTTTAATCACTTACCACACTTTCTGCAGCTGTGTGTCTGTATAGATATGGCCAAAGGTTTTGAGAATGACACAAATATTAATTTTCACAAAGTCTGCTGCCTCAGTTTTTATCATGGCAATTTGCCATCCAGAAATGTACTGGAATATACTCCAGAATTTTATGAAGAGTGATAAAATGAATTGCAATTAATTGCAAATCCCTCTGCCATGAAAATGAATTTAATCCCCCCCAAAAAAGCATTTCCACTGAATTTCAGCCCTGCCACAAAAGGCCCTGCAGACATCATTTCAGTGATTCTCTCGTTAACACAGGTGAGAGTGTTGACGAGGACAAGGCTGGAGATCACTCTGTCATGCTGATTGATCTAGAATAGCAGACTGGATACTTTAAAAGGAGGGTGGTGCTTGAAATCATTATTCTTCCTCTGTTAACCATGGTTACCTGCAAGGAAACACATGCAGTCTTCATTGCTTTGCACAAAAAGGGCTTCACAGAAAAGGATATTGCTGCTAGTAAGATTGCACCTAAATAAACTATTTATCGGATCATCAAGAAGGAGAGCGGTTCAATTGTTGTGAAGGAGCCTTCAGGGCACCCAAGAAAGTCCAGCAAGCATCTGGACCATCTCCTAAAGTTGATTCAGAAGCAGGATCGGGGCATTACCAGTGCAGAGCTTGCTCAGGAATGGCAGCAGGCAGCTGTGAGTGCATCTGCGTGCACAGTGAGGTGAAGACTTTTGGAGGATGGCCTGGTGTCAAGAAAAGAAGCCACTTCTCTCCAAGAAAAACATCAGGGACAGACTGATATTCTGCAAAAGGTACAGGGATTGGACTACTGAGGACTGGGGTAAAGTCATTTTCTCAGAAGAATCCCCTTTTAGATTGTTCAGGGCATCTGGAAAAAGATTGTCCGGAGAAGAAAAGGCGAGCACTACCATCAGTCCTGTGTCATGCCAACAGTAAAGCATCCTGAGACCATTCATGTGTGGGGTTGCTTCTCAGCCAAGGGATTGGGTTCACTCATACTTTTGCCTAAGAACACAGCCATGAATAAAGAATGGAACCAAAACATCCTCAGAGAGCAAATTCTCCCAACCATCCAAGAACAATTTGGTGACAATCAATGCCTTTTCCAGCATGATGCAGCAGCGTGCCATAAGGATAAAGTGATAACTAAGTGGCTCAGGGAACAAAACATTGAAAATTTGGGTCCATGGCCAGGAAACTCCCCAGACCTTAATCCCATTGAGAACTTGTGGTCAATCCTCAGGAGGCAGGTGGTCAAACAAAATCTCACAAATTCTGACAAACTCCAAGCATTGATTATGCAAGAATTGGCTGTCGTCAGTCGGGATTTGGCCCAGAGGTTGATTGACAGCATGCCAGTGTGAATTGCAGAGGTCTTGGGGAAAAAAATGACCAATACTGCAAATATTGACTCTTTGCATAAACTTAATATAATGGTCAATAAAAGCCTTTGACACTTATGAAATGCTTGTAATTATACTTCACTATACCATAGAAACATCTGACAAAAAGATCTAAAAATACTGAAACAGCAAACTTAGTAAGAACCAATACTTGTCATTCTCAAAACTTTTTGCCACAGCTGTAGATTCCTCAAAGTAGCCACTGTTTACCTTGATGACAGCTTTGAACACTATGGGCATTATCTTAACCAACTTTGTGAGGTAGTCATTTGGAATGTGTTTCAATTAACAGGTGTAACTTGGAACTTGTGGAACTTGTTTAAAGTTAATTAGTGGAATTTCATACCTTCTTATTGTGTTTGAGATCATCAGGTGTGTTGTGTAAAGGTAGTATTGGTATACAGTAAATAATCCTATTCGACAACTGTAGTAACACATATTATGCCGAAAAACACTTAACTAAGTAAAGAGAAATGACAGTTCATCATTACTTTAAATATGAAGTGTAAGTAATAAAAATTAATTAATTAAAAGTAATAAAAGAAAACACTGAATTTACATTTATGTCATTTGGCAGATGCCCTTATCCAGAGCGACTTACATATATGTCATTTATACAACTGAGCAGTTGAGGGTCAAGGTCCTTGCTCAAGGGCCCATCAGCAATAGCTTGGCACTGCTGGGATTTGAACTCACGACCTTCCGATCACTAGTCCAATGTCTTAACCACTGAGCTACCGCTGGCCCAATTAGAACTAGAAGGTGTGTCCAAACTTTTGACTGGTACTGTAATTGAACTGTCACACACACCCATGATTGGCCAGCATGTCTCTAAATCAACAAGAAACAACAACTGACATTCATCTCATCCAGCCTCTTCTCCCAAACTTAGGTCCATATGCATCTTTGGAAGACTTGGAAAGTTGAAAAATGTTTTTCATAATAGCTTAAGCATATACTGTACAAACTGCTAGGGTTTACTTAACAGGCAATTCTAATACTTTTAGAAAGAATCTGTATTTATATACATAAATTTATATTCACATAATGTATTTTACATTAGTAAAACCGTATTCTACTGTTTCAATATATTTGTGATTTTTTAATGAAAAGAACTCCCTTGTATGTAAGTATGCAGTTATGGTGCTATATTTGTGCAAAAATCCTGAGGAGATATTTTCAGAGCACAAGATATTTTGTGAAAACTGCATAAACTTAAGTTTGTTGAATTATCTTGTAACAAATTAAAAATAAGATTGTACTCAAATAAAACTTTCTTACCAGTCCTCATCTGTGTCTTCGAGGCCTCTTTGATTCTGCAAGACTTCTGCAAGGCACATAGACTTTTACTTGCTTTCTCCACATCTTTGCTCTTAATGGAAAGATATATGGCTTAATATAAAACCAACACATAATATATAACACATATGTACAATGGCTATAAAATGTCTAAATATCTGTGTTAAAATTTTAGTTTTTTTGTGAAAATTAATGTAAGCCATATGATGAGAGCAAGAGACTTATGGAAACATTAAAGGAGCTGCAGCAATACCTAGAAAGTACTGGTCACTATCAGCTTGCGTCAACAATCTCTTGTATTACGCAAATGACTGGGCTATGGGGTAGGGTGGCTAAACAGAAGCCCTTTCTCAGCAAAAAAGTACATCCAAATCCACATAAATCACCTCAAACAATGTGGCAAAATATGTTATGGCCTGGAAAGACATCTAAAATATAAGTTTGACACGAACGCAAGACAGATTATCTCTATTTGGGCTTCTTTTTGCTTTCAGAATGCTGTAGCAAGAAATGAGAGAGAGAGAGCGAGAGAGAGAGAGAGAGAGAGAGATAAAGAGAGGGGCATAGCTGGTGCAGCCTGATCTGTGCACATACACACATACTATGGACCGTGAACTTAAACTGGAACAGGTCAAAAGCTGAGAGATAGGGATGACCCCTTTTTCAATTGATTGGGGTTCAGTTGGTTCAATTTTTTATTTTCTTTAGTTGTTGAAGGCTTTGAAAAACAGTGTGCAAATGAACACCAGCCCACAACTATGCTAAAATTCTTCCTGTTTCCCGAGACATCCTCCACACCCATATACTCTGGGGTTCTACACACCCAAAGAATACCATAGCCACAGTGAAGCATGATCATGGTAGCATCATGCTATGTAGCTGATGTTCTTCAGCTGGGACTGGGACTCTAATCAAGATAAAGGGAATCATGGATAACTCCAAATACCAAGCTATTTTGGCACAAAACCTGAAAGCTAACTCTGTTAGACAGCAGAAGATGAAGAAAAATCTAACGTTACAGCATGATAACAATCCAAATCCATGTCAACAAAGAAGAATTGGCTACAAAAGAATAGGATCAATATTTTTTGAATGGCCCAGCCAGAGCCCAGATCCAAATCCATTAAAAAAAATCAGTGAAATTGCTTGAAGTGAGCTGAGCACAGGAGATCCCATTGCAATTTGATAAAACTGGAGCATTTTTTGCAAGGAAGCATGGAATAAAATTGCTAAATCAAGATGTGCTAAATTGGTAGATTCTTATCCAGAAAGATCATTCTTAATCTAAAGGGTGGATTTAAAAAAATCCATACACTTTAATGTGATTTATAAGAATTAACATAAAATTATTTCTTGTATGTGTATTTTCTGTGCCTGTTAAAGGTTTATAGCAATATATTTTTGGCACTTTTTTGTTTCATTTCTTCATGGACTAACATCTTTACATGGTTTTAACTTGATGGTATTCTCAAACCCGGCCCTATTGAACTAGCATGAATATATATTTTTAATGGAGACTAAAAAGCACTTCTGCAATTCACTCAGGATAAGGATGTCTGTTAAATGCCATAAATGCCATAAATGTATTTAGATACAGCTGGAGTTAATGGGCTAGCTCAGATTTAAATAGACAAGCCTACAGATAAGCATGCTAAGATGCACGCCAACACAGTAGCACACAGTGACATTACAGCAGAGCAACTGAGAGGTTTTACTCTTTTATCTTGTACTCAGTAATTGTGGCAGTCACATTATTATTGGTACATTAATAATATTGAGCAATTGGCAACTAATAAGTATCCTATGAGTCATGACCACCTGGTGTAATCCCAAACTGAATAGTTCAATTCTAAACCGTTTGTCAGTACATTGTTGGTATTTAGGCATTATGTGTTTTTGGGACACTGGCCAGAATTCTTTCCATAGCATTTTTAGAATTATTCTATCAGTGAAAGCCAAATTTCAAAATCTTACATCCAACAGCTTTAATCAAACCCATAGAAATGTTGGTGAAAGAATCCTGGTGAAAGTTTCTGGTGAAAATATTACTGTAAGCTGAGCTTAAAACACATCATAAATATGAAATGGTAGCAGGAGAAGCAATTCTGCTTGTTTAACCATATGCCATAATTGAAAATTTTATTAAAGAACCGAATAGAACAAGCTCTAAGGCACGCACATTCTAAAATAACAAAACAGTCTTTCTAATAAATTTAATTTTCTATTTAGTGTGAAGCAGCATGTGACACATTCTACTCAGCAATGCCTAAGTAAAATTTCAAATAAGGGGTGCATTATTTATTCATTTATTTATTTATTTATTTATGTCCCTTGATGAGAATGGTACTGCTATTTGAGACTCAGCAGGAGTCTCGGCATCTCAGATTTTATTAACGATAATCACTTTTCACTCACCCATTAGCATCCATTGATGAGATCATTTAGGCTGATCGAAGAAAAGTGCAGACAGTCTTTAAACAAAATCACCATTTCTTCTATATCATCAGAACACAAAAACCCAGGGGGTAGCCAGAGTCAGGATGTATGAACAACATCTCTTTACTAAAGTTTAGAATATTTGATATTTAATATAACACCCAAACACAGTTTTATTTCTGCAGGTTCTTTCATCCCAGGAATGAAAACCAAGTTCGATATAATATTATAAGATTTGAAATATTTTGGGAGTCATGGAAGGAGTAGATTTTTCTTCATGCAGCATTAGACAAGATGATTGCCATCAGATAATTTAATGTGGCATAAAATTGGTTTTCTGCTTTTAATCAGCCTTTCTCTAATTAATCAACCTTTGTGTCTAAAATAACTGCTCTAGCTTCCATGGCAACAGGATTCACAGGTTTGTTACCAAGCTGTTCAGCACACATGTAAATTCACATCTCCTGTTCATCTAATTTGATATCTCTTCTCATAATGTTCATTTTGAAACTTCTTTGATGAAAGAAATAAACATAGCACTTAGGAAGATTATCATGGCTTATCATGGAGCACAAAAAGATCTTGTTTTTATATGTTATAAATTTCCGTAAAGTTGTCACCAAGGTGTGAAAAGAAGTGTTTTTCCATCAACTACTATTCTGTTGAATACTCTGAAGAGTAGTGACAAGATGGCATCAAGGAACATCAACAAAACACCCTGCCATTTAGAGACTGGAACACAGACTCATTACCACTGACAGCTGGTCATGAAATGAAAGAGAGGGCTAAAAATGTAATATCTAATATAACCTTAATCTAATATAACAAAAAACTATCATTACAAGTGTTTGAAATCAATAATGCCCTACTGCGTTCATGCTGTGTTTCATCTAAATTCCAACTAAGGTAAACATTAAAGTTTCATTCAACCTTTCAGTTCTGTTTTCTGTGCTATTGTGTGTGTATTCTCAATAGACAGAGTGTGCTTAAATCTACTTTTAGTTTCTACTCTAAAGACATTTGGGGGGAAATGAATGATCCCCCTCATTCATGTTCATTACATGTGCCTCTGTGATTTTCGATCATTGCTGATGATGTGTTAAGGATGTGTCAACATCATAGTTTGAAAAATCTTAGACCAAATTGCATCTGGGGCATGTCACGCCCTGTAATCAATTGACACAACTGTCACTGATAGGCTACATGAATCTACAGAAAGAAATCAGTCCCAGCCTTGCTTCTTAATAGCCAAAAATAAAACCTTATATTGATGTATTTTTATCTTTGAAAGACATGAGACTTAGCCCTCTTAGGCCATTTATATCAGTCACCCCGTTCATTATGCTAAAATTTATTCCATCATATCTCGTTGAATATTTTGCTACAACCACACGTTATAGCATACTAGTGTTTTATTACTTTTATTCCGCAACATTTATGGTTACATTTAATCTTGTGCACATGTGCTCCTTCACATTTAGTTCAAATTATTGCTTACATTATAGAAGTTGTAAACAGTCATTCCTCACTAGCCTCCTTTTTCTTTCTCTCTTTAATATAATTAGACAAAAATATTCTGTTGGCCATGTAACAGCAAAGGCCTCCTCCTTGAAAACTTTCCTGACCTGTGAAAATGAACAGCTTTACTTCTGACTGTAACTGGAAACTCCTTCCAAAATGATAAACATCTCACAGAAAGCTTCAGCAGATCAACAATTACATACTTTTCAAGCCATTTATGGGAAGCCATTTTCCAAGTAAGTCTCTGTGTAATTTGTTACTATAGAAAGGATAACATATTAGACTGAGCAAAATTTATATAAATCTGTGTTTTGCCTTGCTCCGAGAACCACTTTCAGAGGTTTTGACATAGAAAAACATCTTCTGACCAATCAGATTTGAGAATTTAACAGTAGTGTGGTGTAATACATGTCATCTCATCCTTTTTGTATCCAGACCACAACTTTTACAACTCATACATGAGTAAACAGGTTTAAATATTTTAGCTTTGGCAGTATCACCACTTACAGCAGGTATAAAAAACCTGCACGGACCTATTAAAATGGCAGATTTTTGAGTTGTAAAAAAATGAAAAATGAAATAAATAAGCTCAGATCTTTTTGCATGAGAAGTCACAGATTCTGTGTTAGAAATGCAAAAGACACAATTGCTGATACTGTCAACCTGACTAAAAAGAAATAAAATCTTTTTTATAAAAGAAATAAAAGAAATAAAATAAACAAAAGATATCATATCAGAAATATCAATGCCATTAAAAGAGCTTGTAAAAAATATACTTTTGCACTAGTCTGAGTTATTCACAGATGATGCATAACATCCACACACAGTCTCACAGTGTAAAGATTATGCTTTTCTTGTAGAGGAGATGAGAAGAGTGAGCCCTTTCTGCTGTGCCCTGTTGGACAAAACAGCACATGCCAACTCAACCTGGGAAACTTGTTCAGGTTGGTGGTGTAGCAGTCTGACACACCTAGATAATGCCATTGCTCTTTAAGCAGGCCAGTACTGTGATCCACAACTGAAAGCACAAGAAGGTGCCCATCATTCTAGCGCCTCTCCTCTGTGCTTTGTGGATGAAAGAATGGAGTAAGGAGCCATCGCTTGAGAGGACATCCACTGTCACCTGCAGGAGGGCTGCAGTGTTTAAGGCTGCAAGGATATAATAAGTAAGACACAAGTGCATGGATTTAAAGCCAGTGAAATTTGGAAATAGTTTAAGTGATAACTTGCCAAGAAGCCAAGCATCCCTTACAACGCCAGTTTCAAGTTTATTTCCTATACTGCTATGTCTTAGAATTAAGGAATCATGTGTTGAACCAGGCCACTGAGTGACCACATTGATTAAAGTCATGTAGCATCACAAATTACTTGTATATCCATAGAATGAAATTGCTTTCAATTGACGGAAGCAGCTTTATTCTTGCAAAACACCCTTACACCAACATGAGTGCAGTCAATTGCTCCAATTACATTTGGGTAACTGGTAAGTGGTGCAAATTGCACAATGTTGTACGCCTGTTCACCCACTGTGCAATCTGATGAAGTAATTTGTCTATTTAAGGTAGGCATGCTTGACCTTATGGATGCCTGGGATATCCCTGACCTATTAGCCAGCTGTCTTTGGAAGCAACTTGTTGCCAGGAATTCAAGTGTTGTTAAAAGCTGTAAGTGGAAAGATATTGCCTGGTTTCCCAACATTGGTCTTTCTAAACCTTGGGCCTTTTCAGCATATAGTTCCAAGAGAATGGCTCTTGGGAATTTAAATCATTTCAGTAACCAGTCATCATCGTTGCAAGGAAATCTTTGTGGTTTTTAAAAAATTATGTTTGTGCCTTATTTGTCAGTTTGCATGGTCTTCTAATAATGCCAGAAACACCATTAAACCATAGACAACACATCATTCTCTAGCCTTGGAATATGTGAAATTGCTTCACAGCTGTTTGCTGCCTATAATTACCCACAATTAATACAAGCCCACAACTGGTTAGTAATTTGTCCGAGGAGGGGATTAAACAAACTGTAGACTGCAAATAGGCTTGTTATTTTGAGATGTAATTATCAATGCATGTAAACAGGCTGACCAGTCTACATAAATAACTTACAATATAAAGTCATAAAAATACTGTTTAGGCTTGAATGCTTCTCATGTCCAAATAGCCTATATGCAGATATTATGGAGCTGATATAAAATGTAATGTGTGAGAGTGATGTGTGCATTTAGTTGTAATTCTCTATATATCCATTTGCTAAATTCCCACTGGTTCTAGAATGTTGCATATGACTCTATGCAGGGGTCAAATCTTCCATAAATACATGTTTGGTTTCTTTATTATTCCTGGTTTCTGCCTGGGCAATTGCATACAAACATTCCAGACTCATTTATATGCATACAAACATTTTATAAATAAGATCCCTGGGCTCTAACTGGGCCATTCAAAAACACTGATTCTTCTGAAGCCATTCCTTTGTTGACTTGAATTTGTGTTTTGTGTCATCATTGTGCTGGAAGGTGAAATTTTCTTCATCTTCAGCTGTCTAACAGAGGCCTGGAGGATTTATGCCAAAATAGGTATTTGGAGCTATCCATGATTCCCTCGATCTTGAACACAGCTCCAGTCCCAGCTAAAGAATGCAGCCCCATAGCATGATACTGCAACCACTATGCTTCACCATGGTTATGTTGCTCTTTGGGTGATAATCTGTCTTGTTTTTGAGCCAAACATATCTATGGCCACAAAAGTCTACCATAACGTGTTTTGCCACATGGGCTGAGATTGGATGTTTTGTTTGTTTTTGTGAGAAAGAGCTTCCACACTACCCCATAGCCCAGACCTGTGAAGAGTATGAAAGATTGCTGTCACATGCAGAGAATGACAAGTACTTGCCCGGTATTCCTGCAGCTCCTAGAATGTTGCTGTAGGTCTCTTAACAGCCTCCCGGATAAGTCTTCATTTTGTCCTTTCATCAATTTTAGAACATCCTGTTCTCGGTAATATCACTGTGGTGCTCCATTTTCTCAACTTGATGATGATGGCCTTTACAGTGTTCCATGGTACATCTAATGATCTGATCAATAGCTTTTGACAATAAGATCCTGTACATGCTTTGTAAGCTCTTTGCAGACCAAGAAGATGTTAAGAAAATCCTACAGAAATAGTTGATCTTTATTTGGGGTTAATTAGAATCACTTCACTGATGACAGGTATACATTTAAACATGAGTTTGAATGTGATTGGGAATTCTGAGCACAGTCACATTTACACAAAGAAGTTATTGTAAGCTTTTTCTTTTTCATTTTTTCTAAAACACTTAGATTTTATTTTATTTTACTTGAATTTTGTTGGTTGCTATATCACATTAAAGGTGGAAAAAGCTCTAGCATGACTTAAGTTGGTTTCATTTTCATTGCATCACAAAGGCCTGCAATTTTATCAGGGGTGTATAAATTTTTTATATCCACTGTAGCTTTTTTCTGCTTCCTCCTCTTATTCCTTTGTTTTTAATCATCTAGAGTATGAGAAATATTCTGCGTTTTTATTTTATTTATTTATTTATTTTATTCTGCAATTTTATTTATTACAGCAGCCATCAGCCACAAATAAAGCTTTAATCTAATTGCATTTCACAAAAAAGACTCATTTTCCCTACTGTAATGTATGTTATAGTATGTTCTTATGAACTGAAAGCAGGTAATGCAACTATTTCTTAAAGAATGCTCTGTCCTCATCTAATGGTCATGTCCTCACCCAAACACACAGGAATTAGTGATAAAAGAGGTGAATATACACACAAAGTAAGACACTGAGAGGGCACTCTCCAAGAACACACATATGAACTCTCACATTCACAAACTCACATCATAATCATCACAATCAGAAATACTTAGGCATAATACAAACATACTAGCTAAATCTAAGTTTTTAATTTGTAGTAATAATAATACACAGTACCATGGCATGATGGTGTATTGGTTAGCACTGTTGCCTCATACCAAGAAAATCCTGGGTTGAAGTTGCATGTTCTCCATGTTCATGCATGGGTTTCCTCTGGGTACTCGGTTTTCTCCCACAGTCCAAATACATGTGGATTAGGTCAAGTGGCTACTCTAAATTGCCCTTAGGTATGAAGGTGAGTGTGAATGATTGTTTGTCTCTTTGCTAGTCCTGCAATGGATTGGTGACTTGTCTAGGGTGTAACCCGGCTTTCATCCATAGTCAGCTGGGATTGGCTCCAGCTCCCCCGCGACCCACAATGCATAAGTGATATAGACAATGAATGAGTAAAAAATACATACTTTTACTGAGAGAACCTTTATTTGTCTTTTTGGATTCCAGTGGTGCTGGCTTTCACTTTCCTGTTATGATACAAAATCTGAAATAAGTGAATTTAATCACAAGATCAGATAGTTAACACTCGTGAATATTTGTTATAACACTCATGAACATTTATCACCACTTTACCATCAAATTTAATTACTAATTACTAAATAATGCTATACTAAATGATTGCTAATTACTAATGGCATATGGTCAAGTATCCTAATCCTTATACTTGCACTTGTTTAGGGGAAGTACATATCCTTTATTTCATAGATTTAACTAGTAGTTTACAGGGTTTGTGGTAAATACGTAACATTCAGACATGCCAACATCAACCGTTTAGCCATACCATAATAGTCCACTTGCTACAGTGATAAAGGAGACACCTGAAAATTACACTTTTCTGGTAACATTTACTTTCACTTCGTCCTGATTTGGTCTTGACTAGGTGAACTGTGAATTAGCAAACTCTGGTCTTGTGAGCCAGTAGAAAGAAGAAGTTGGGACTGTTGTCTCTTTAGTCTGTCAAAAATGGAGGAGCTAATAATGATTAATTAGAAGACACACGTAGCGTTTAGCTCGCTACTTTCTTACTGTTGTTTGGCACACATCTAGGGAAAAAAGACAAATTAGCAAGCTGCCATTAGCTTTTCTTCCTGTCCAAAATCACACCTGTCACACATTAACCTATTGTTGATGTGTGCAACCTGAGGGTATCACATTATCTTTTAGTCTATCTTTATCTTAGTTGGGAAATTGAAATGTGCCAGACTTGCACTTATGTTAATTTTGTAAGAATTGTATAAAGTAAGCATATACACTTTGTTGCTTATATGTCTAGTTGCAAATAACACTTCTCAAGATTGCAGTTAAATATCAGTTTAACCACTTAATGTTTTATGATTTATGCAGTCAACATCAAGGTATTCTATCCATTGGCATATGCTAGTGTTTTTCCAGTAAAATGTTTTTCCTCTTTGTATGCTAACATTTTCTTGTTAATAAGGTTAGCACCATTGCAAATTAAATCTAATGCTAAGCATATTGCATTTTCATGCTACCTATTGCTTCCACGCATTACAATTGTGTTCCCAGTCTGAAAGAAAAGAGAGAAAGTTAAACACACACCCCATGCTCCTGATGGCTCTCCCATAGTTTCTCATCATGGTAATTTTCTGTGTGTAATGCCGGGGCTTGTCCACCTGCTCCAGCACTTCTTTAGGAAACAAACTCTTTTCATCAAATGGTGCTTTTAAATCTGTTAGAGAAGGAAAGAAGTCCAAATCAGATTTTGGTTTGATTTTTATTTCAGTTTATAGATTTGGGCTCTTTTTAGAAACATTGGCTGTAATAACATAGCCACTTATACATATGCAAAGCCTTACAAGAAACCCATGTTTATCTATTAGTTGCCATGGCTACATTGTTACAATTGTGTAGCTTTCCTAAATACCAACCCTTTTCCAAGAGAAAAGGCAGGGTTAATTGAGTCAGCCTGTTTTCTTTGCTAATGTCTATTTAGACCAGCATCAAGTAGCTAAAGTGGCAGATTCAGGATTTGAATAAAAGATGTGACAAATAAAAAGTTTTAGAAACTAAAATCACTTATGAGTTATACTTCATTAAACCACAAGGGCATGGTGAAAAACATGTTGGGGTAATTATAGCCTGCATTCAGTATCTTCAGTGTCTGGCTCACCTGCTGAGTAGGAGCCATCTGGAAATGTGTGTTTGAGTGCTTGAGTAGAATAAACATCGCTTGCCATGAGTAGCCATGAATTAGCACAAACACTAGGCTGTCAGTGGTTCAGCTGTACAGTGTTACATGAATATAACCAGTCCAATGATATAACTGCACTCTGCTCATATCATTTACATCACTTGGAACTTATGAAAATTTTCAACACCTTGAGTTCCTGGCTTAGTGTTAAGGCATGTTTGTGCGTCAGCCCTGTTTCCCCTGCTATATATATAGAGATGACTAGCACTGCCTTACACCAGCCTACTGTCAATTTCAACTGTTTCAACTGCCATGTAAGATAACTAATGGTACAGTTAACCCTCTATGCAGTCATCATTTACTGACATTTAAAGTAAATGAAAGCTAATAATTGTGTATATATCCTACTTTCTCCAGTCACAGGAAGAGGTGGAGGAGTTGGAGAAGATGGATCCCACATCTTCCCAAAATATAAATGAGGATTGACAATGAAGTCAGGTTTGGTCAACTCTTTTACTGAGGCCAGTTCCTCCACTCGGAGTTTCCTGAACATCCCTACAGATGTACACAGTAACATTTAAGAAAGTATTACATGAGAAAGAAAGAAAAGCAATAAATCTCAGGAAACACTTCAGCTCTCTTAAAATCTGTCTGAGAAAGGAAATCATTATCAGTAAAATTATTTAATAATAAGCATAACTTAAGAATTACTGACTGAATAATGAGTAATACTTTATATTACTTATATTAAGTGAATAAAATTGTATATTACTGATGAAAATGAAACTTGGTGATGAAACCGATTGTAGTTCAAATGAGCCCAACTGATAAAATGCCATTTTATTATTTATACAATGGCAAAGGGGGACTGTAGGGAATGTAACCCTTAACAAGTACAAAAAAAATTAAGTGAGGATAAACTTTAACTAACCAGTAGCGGTATTACAGACACCATTAATATTTTGATGCTGTGTGCTTTCATTCTGCTGCCTCAAAGCTCTGTGGATTCTTCTGGATCTCTGCTCTGTGGTCTCATCAAGTGTATCAAGTTGCCTAGAACACAACATATACAACATATATGATGCAAAAGAGGTAGTGGTGAGTTCTGTTACAACTTGACAGAACTGCTTCTCTGACCATGGACAATAGTGAGCCACCACTGCCCTGGTTGGGATATGCATAAGGACTTATGAATACAATCATAACATGCATTAAAATGCATTAACAAGGAATTATACACATCATGATAATTATTTATGAAAATGTATTTCAATATGTAGTATTGTTTATAATGCATTTGTTACTTTTTAAAAGAAATATTAGTATTGCATTTTATACATTATATCACCATTATATGCACTATGCAAAGTGGGGCTTGGTGATAACATGAACATTTTATAAAGCATCATATTAAAAATTCATTGTGCATAATAAAAAAAATAGGTACAATGTGTAATATAGTTTCATAATTAATTATAACAATGTGTATTATGCCTTATAAATAGATTATAAGATGATGTGAACGTGTTTATTATCCTTATTTATTATAGATTTATAATAGAACGTGTTTCAACTATACAATACCAGTCAAAATTTGGACACACCTAATCATTCTCGGGTTTTTTCTTTATTTTGACTACTTTCTTCGTTGTAGAACAATACATCAAAACTTAGAAACACATATGACATAACACATATGTTTACCTTGGTGACAGCTTTGCACTATTGGCATTATCTTAACCAGCTTCATGAGACAGTCACCTGGAATGCTTTTCAATTAACAGGTGTCCCTTGTCAAAAGTTCATTAGTGGAATTTCTTGCCTTTAAGACATGAAGTGTCTTCTAAGTAATACAAATGAAGAAAAATCCCTGGTACTGTATATTGCAGATTGGTGTAATATATTGCATCACCACATGTTTTAAGCTCCTTTTACTGTGTAACCACTGCTTGAAAAAATATATATAACAACGAAAGAGCTCTTACTAAAATCTATAACATACACACATTGCGTTCCATTTCCAAGTCAAAATCAATTAAGTGGTTGGATGAAATTATCACAAAATCAGATGTTCCCACTGGGTTGAAAGAACAAACTTAATGAAGCAGTTCATTGCCAGGTATTTTTTAAAGTTGCTATTATAAAAGATAAGAAAAATGGTTGTCCATAATGTAAAGTAATGTAAACAGCAAAATCCTAAACATTATAAAATGCAAATGGTGTGTAGTATGAGATTAATGGCCCAGCATGGTATTAAGCTGCATCAAACAGACCTATGGTGTTATCTGTACTGCTGCTGATTGGCTGCTACATTTTTTTAATATTGGTATGAGACTGTGTAGTTCTGAAGTGAAAGTATCTGCACTGAATTCTGCCAAAATGAGATGAGGCTACTGAGTTCAAGGAACAAAGCAAGGGACGATGTGCCATATTTCAAATTCTTATTAAAGCTCTGAAGCCTAGGTAATGAATTTGGCTGGTAATGTTAAACAGGACTTCTTGCTGCTTTATTAAACAACATTAAAAAACATGCTTTATTAAAAAACATAGCAGCTTTCCTTCTGAAAGTTTAGCCAATACACAGTGATTCTTCACTACACACATAGAGAGGGGACAGTGATCTTGCTGCTTTTGTTTATCACTCAGAACATGTTATGAAGTGGATAATTAATCACAATCAATCAACTACTTTAATAGATGTGTAGAAAATTCATGAAAAAACCCACACTGACAGTAAGGCTAGATGAGTGTGAAACAATAAGGGGAATTACAAACACACAGACATTTTTGATTGGATTTTCCACAAACAGCGTCAAATCAACCACTACCAGTGACAAAAAGAAAAGGAAAGAGTACTTTATTTCCTTTATCAATCACCCAGATGTGAAAACATTAATGTGCTTGCAGGGGAATTGTGGAATAAAAGCTCTCAAGTGGAAATGAACCATCTGCTGGCATTTACCCAACATCTGTCCTGTTCTTATTTATCCAGTATTAAATGAGAGAAAGGGAAGCAAGAGAACTAGCTGGCTGGAAAGTGACTGAGGTAAAGAGAAATAAAGGTAGGGGAGATACAGAAAGAAATGTAGAGGAACGAGAAAAGGAGAGCTAAAGCAGAAAGAAGGGTAAAGATATAGTGAGGAAAGAGACAGAAGAGGTGGGACCTGAGGGGAAAATGAGAGATGGATTGAATGAGTGGAAGAAAAGGTAATGGAAAGAGGTAAAAGAGATGACATAAGGTATAGAAAGGAGGCTAAAAAAATGAAAGACTGAAAGAGGACATGAAATCAGGAGAGCTAGAGATAGAGCTGGGGTATGGAATAAGGAGCTGAGTGGATAAAGGGGGAAACAGATAAACAAAAGTGTGATATGAAGGTGGGAGCTGAGAAAAAGAAGGACAGAGAGGGGAGAAGAAAAAGGAGATATGGGGAAAGATAGACAGAAGGAAATAAGGAAGGACACCATCAAGAAACTGAAATGGAAGGAACAGATGGAGAGATGATAAATGGATAGGGAGAGAGAAAGAAGGTGGAGAACAAGTGGGAAATGGGAGGGAAGCAGAAAGGAAAAGAAAAAAGAGAGAAAGACATGGAGAGATGATAATCCTGTACAATCTTTTGTGCCAACATCCCCTCTTCACTGCTCAACATCATCACAGCCACATAATCAGCCACACACACATACACACCTCACTGAGAGTGTGTAATCTTTCTCCTCCTCAGTCTGTGTATTGCTCTCTGATCTCTCGGCATGTTGGGAGCTCTGTTCAGGCTGTACTTCCTGCAGATCTGTTTCTGTTCCACTCTCTGTGGTAACCTCTGTGCTCACTTCATGCTCTCGCTTCATAAATGCTTCACTGATTCCTGCCAGATTCCAGTGCACTTCCTGAAAGGAAAGCTGGCTTCATTACTAAAAAAACTGTAATGTCATGTCATTACTAAGACTTAACATCCTAACAGTGCCTTTAGTGGTCCCCCGACCCTACATATAAGAACGCAGTAGATGTTGCATTAGCCATCGTTGCTAGTATGACCAATTACCACATCTATCTTAAAGGTAAGAGATGGATTTGATTGTAAGCCAATGAAAGCTTATGTAGAGATGCACAGCTGTCCTGATCAAATTAGCTTGTGACCTCACTATTATAAGATCTAACTGAGTGAAAAAGCTATTTTGAGACATGGGACAGTTAGAATGTAAATTTATTTAACACTAGCCAAATATAACATCAAACAGTGTTTGGTTTGTAATGATCTATCTGTCTGGGTTTTTTAAAAAGCAATCTCTTAGTCTCATTAAATAACTAATGAATATTAATAAACTCAACAATTTTGTTGTGCTAATTACTTGTATTTTTTTCTAATGTATTCTCTAATATCTAAACCACAAATAAAATCACTTTTAACTTCTGAAGTTCTTCCTAAACACTTAAAACATGAAATGATATAAACAGTTACAGCACAGTTGACCTGTACTGTACCTGTTTTGTACACTTGCTGTCATTGAGCATACAGTATGTTCATCTTGGATGATGATTGTCTGGCAGATAGAACCTTATAAAAACCAAATCTATGTGTGAGTTTGGACACACTTTGGAAAATAAACACTTCAGGACAATAATGTGTCCCCTGTGATTAGGTTTATGTGGTTAACTTGCTTTCAACCAAAATACCAGACAGAATCTTGTAATACTGAAGTCATCATATCAAAATCAGTATCTAATAAGGTATGGTAATGTAAATGGTTTTAAATAATGACGAAAAGCTAGAAAAGTGTTTGGGAAAGTTCTCAAGCTAGTGTTAATTTACTACACACCTCTTTTACTGGGGCTGACAGGTATAAAGGCTGTGCCTATTTCATACCAAGTGAAACTAACCTGACCGAATGTCCCTATAGTCCCTCCAGGCAGGAAGCTGAGAGCCAGACTGCAATCAGCCGAGACACTGAGGAGAAAGAGACGGCCGTTGTGGACGCACGTTTCCAAGTGAGTGATGCAGTCAACGTGAGGGTGGAGGCTTGAAAGCATCTCTGGCGCCTGATTGATTACACTGTCAGACGGTTGGAGACAATATTCCTGATACAAAAAAGGAACCGAGAGAGAAGATGTGTTTCATTACTGTTTTCAACACACTGTCATTGACTGTTACTCAGAAGTGCGTATCATCTTTGTCATCCAAATGTGATAAAATGTATAGTGCACACTCAAATTCTCCAGTTAGAACAACAAAGCTGAAGTGATTTCATCTGATGCTTGTTTACACATTCATCCTGACAAAAAATATATGGAAGCTGATTTACTAACAGGTAAAACAGATTGAGTCTGTCACATGAGCAAAAAAAAAAAAAACATGTCCATTTCATGTGTTTGCACTACTGAATACGCAGGTTGCTGTGTTTTGATCTAAAGGTGTAAATTAGAGCAGAGTCTATGCAAATTGAGTAATTTACCACCTGTGAGAATCTCTTCGGGAATTTCATGTGCAAATGTATGTCCAATATGCATGTATTCATTTTGCAGAATCGTGTTTCTGTCACTTGTAGACAGCACTGTACAATTTTATAGACTTAATAATGAGAAAGTCGGTTAATATTTAGCAATATAATATCAAAGTTTCTCAAATATCAGAATGGATCTTGGTAAAATTATGACCACAGTTTCTTTCATGCTCTTTATAATGGCAGCTTATGTACTGATTAATGACAGTGTCTTTGAAACATATATAAATTTAAAGACATGCCTTACAAATGTTACTGAGCAGCACCTGATGCTAAAAAAAATACTTTTATCATTACATTTAGTTTTCTCTCCCCATCAATATCCTGTCAAGTGACTCTTGTTACCCAACTGGTGCCTATTAGAAGAGAAGATTATGAACACGTATAAAGATAGCTTTAAAATCCTTAGAAATCCTATCAGCTTTAGCTTGTGTTAGCTGTCTGCCTAACAATATATGAATGCCTGTAACGTTCTCTTTTCCCACTTCAAGACCAATTATGGAATGAAATTTAAAAAGTATGGTCTTGAGGGAATAAAACTAAATCTGTACGCAGACAATCAAGTGTTGGAGTTTTGGTTTTGAAATATTGCACCTATAAACAGCTTCACTTACCATTTTGAAAAAGAAATTGCATCAGACAAAAGCAATACCTTCTGGTAGTGTTGTCATGTGCATGTATTTTCCTGCTTTGGTTATTATTCTTTGTTTGTTTGTGGACTGGGCATTTAGAAGACAATTAATAATTTACATCTATGTCTTAAAACAGATTTCCATTCAAGTAAAATGTACAGCAAATCACATATTAGATTGGATTTTTTTAAAGTACAAAAGAATTTCCAAAACATTAGGTGTACCATGGAACAATGTGAAGGGCATCATCAACAAGTGAGGAAAGGGGCATCACAGTCACCTTACCTAGAACAAGCTGTCCCTCCAAAATTGTCAATAAGACAAAACCTTATCAGAGAGGCTGCCAAGAGACCTTCAGCAACATTAAAGGAGCTGCAAGAACATTTGGCCTGCAGCCAGATAACTGATTATCCTTGCATGTGACAACAGGCTATTATATTTTTCACATATCTGGGCTATGGGATAGAGTGGCTGGACACAAGCACTCTTTAACAAAATAATATGTCCAAGCCCACCTAAATCACCTCAAGCCATGTGTCAAAATGAAATATGAACTGATAAGAAGAAAGGTAGAACCCTTTAAGCATAATTCTAAAAGATATGGCACAAAAACAAGACAGCTTATCAACCATAGAACACAATACCCATGGTGAAGCATGGTGGTGGCAGCATCGTGCTATGCAGTTGCTTCTCTTCATCTGGGACTAGGGATCTATTCAAGATAGAGGGACTCGTGAAGAGCTAAAAAAAAAAAAAAAAGCGATCTACTTTTGCACATAACCTGCCAGCCTCTGTTAAACACCTGAAGGTGAAAAATTTCACCTTCAGACACCATGATGACCCAAAACACAAATCCAAGTCAACAACAGAATGGCATCAGATGTTTTGAAATAGTCCAATCAGAGCTCAAACCTAAATCCTTTGCTACATAACCTTAAAGGTGGACAAAGATCTGAAATGATTTGCCTTAGTTTCAATATTTTTATATCATAAAAACCTGCGATTTTAACAGGTGCGTGTAGGCTTTTTACATTCACTGTAGTAGCAGCCATTTCACAGGAATTTCCATGCAGGATGTGGCCTATAAATAATTATGATGTAAAAGAATGAATGATTTAAAAGTTGTTGTTATTTAATAATTTAAACCGTAAAATTGATCATATGCTAAAGCTCTCTGTAAGGAGACATTTAATTGACATTTATTGAAGGAGTGTCAATACGTTTTCTGCCATGAGAAAGTCTTCAGGACTTTGTGCTTCCTGGTTTCTCAGTAACACAACAAGCTCCATTTCTCTTTCCTTATTAACTTCAAGAGAGGGTGAAAACAAGAGTCTGGTAAAGGGAACAGCTGTTTATAACTGCTATAATGTAAGTAATAATAAGAAATTACTTGCCTTGACATTAAATGCAACTATGACCTATTAAAAGTACAATGACTTTCTAGACCATTTGATGATTTGTGTATAAAAACTCACAAGGTGAGTGAGGTGAGTAACCCTTTAGTACTGTTTCCTGTTAAGCAATATTCTCAGTAGAGGATTTAGAACACAGGCAGTTAAAAAGAATCAGTAGTTTGTGTCACAGCCACAGAGACAGCATGTCAGCCTGTAAAGCAATTATATCTGACAAGCAGGCCCAAATGTGAGGCTACAAATTATCACGAGCTACTGAAGCAGTAAAATGAAAGTGAACACGTGATTTATCCTCATTGAGGAGAGCTGTTATATTTCACAAAAAGTTATGAGGAGTTGACAAACACCCTGCTCTCCCTTCATCAATCACGCTGGTTCTGCTGACAGGCTCCATTTGTGGCTCAAGGACAGAAACTTGTGTCCTTCAGACATGATGACTAGTGGAGGGAGTGTTTCGCCTGCACAACACATCACTGATGAATGTCCTATTAGTATATATGTGTATAAATTTGCTATTAGAGATGTCTGAAAGAAAGCTGAATCCATGATTGCTCTCTAATGAGGTCAGTGTAAGACTTGTGGGTGCAATTAAGAGTCTGAATAATTGGTGACTTTGTATCATCAGAATTTCTTCCCTTTCAAGTGGACTGGGTTAATCTTGGGTCAGACTTCCATAAGCTCTACTCTTACAATTCGCAAGGCTGATGTCTCTTGTGCCTTCAACACTGACACAAAAAAAAAAAGTTCTTATTTAATTTTTAATCTTGTCTAGGCTATCCTCCTGCAAATATCACATTGGGTAAGGCGCCACTGTTGGTAAAAATGATCATTCTGTTTACAGATGTCCAAAACCTTGCTAATTAAGTGTGTTTTCCTCAGACAGTGAATGTTAGGCTTTGATCAAGTTGTTGGATAGTTACTTGCTGCACTGCAACAGACATGAGCCTAATCAGTTCAGTTTGTATTCAGCTATCAAAATGTCCATGATGATCCTGCACCTCAGTCAGACTGAAATATTTAAATGCAAATTTCTCCCATTCCAAGGCCAGCACACACATATGCTTTTCATTTCAACCAAATCCTGGTGCTTTCACCTCCTTAGTGTGTTTCATTTAGACAGACGTGAACACAGCAATCACACGCCGGTGCTGATGAAAATAATTGGCCCAGAGCCATATGAGCGAGTGGTTTTGGTCGGTGTTGCCAATTGACTTTGTCACTACTTTGGTGAACCTTTGAGACTTTTTGAGTAGTACTTTTTGAGAAGACATTAGCGACTGTCCAGTTCACATCACAGCTGCTGGTTATACAAGTTGACAGAATATTTTCAGTCCACTTACCACGTGTGTAAAGCCAGTGACCAATCATTGCTCACCATTGTTTATCCCACCAACACACTTCTTTGTTCATCATTTTAAACTTTACTCTTGGCTGCGTTTACAGTAATACAAGGTTATAAATGGGTAATGAAGGAGATTTTCTATCCATAACTATTTTCCTTCCTTCAAGTCTATTTCAAAACTGCTCACTAACAGCTCACAACTGCTTTTTTTTTTTGTCTTTGTTCTTAATAGAAATTATAGTATTATGTGAATATGTAAACAGTTCATTTGTGACTTCTTTCTATGAAAATGAAATCTATTCTTTTCTACATGGAAAAAACACTGTGGTTTTCTGCTCTATTTTAGTCTGAGCAGCTTCAGAAAATCTTCCTTATGTAATATGTTTCAATATGCAAATGGTGATAACAAACCAATGAATATGTAAATTAGTTGATGGCATCATCTAGTGACTTTTTTGAACTTGCATCATCTCCTCTGAATACACTTGGGAACATTGATTTTGGTCTGCCTCCGAGTGAAATGTAGTGCAGTCTGATTGTAGTGAGAACATAATTTGACCTTGTGATACTGTGTATTGGTAGCAAATAAGCTAAATCATTCATCTAAATATTTAATCATTTATTAGCACTGACTGCATGTTCTCCATGCCTATTTGTGCTCCGTGAGTACATTCTAGGCACAGATATATTTTGTATTGCTGTGTTTTCAAGTGCATTTTCAGTCCCACTGCTTGTAACATAACCTTCAGGAAATGTTTTTTTGTTTGCTTTTTGTTTAATTAAATGCCAAACTGAATCAAATCAAATAGTAAACAAGGCGTAAGTGTCATTTTCAATTTCATTTTAACTAAGCAAAGTGAGAAAGCACATTTTATTATATCATATTGTTCAAATCTGAGAAATGTAGAATACTAGACACACCTAGACAGTTCATTTAATCTCTGATTAAAAACAATTATATTAAACATCCAGAATACATACATTTTTTATATTTTACACAGTATTGCCTGGGACATTTTAGGTATAGCATCATTGACTGCTTTATTGCTTTCCTCTAAAGTCCAGCTTGACATTTTAGTTCATGGACATAGGCTATAGGGAGGACTTTCCTGATTGCCACTCAGATAAAACTCATCATCACTGACATGGCGAGGCAGCAAAAGTCAGAGGTTGCCTCAGCTTTGATTACTTTCAACATTTTGAAGGTTAGCTAGAGCTGAGGGTGTTATACCAAGATATCCGAAGAAGTCCGATAATCTTTCATAATATGCATCTTACTTAACACTGCTTTTATTATATCAGTTACTTAACGCTCTTCAACTTAAAGTTCTTCAAGAGTAAATTAATTGAAAATTGGACAAACCTTTTTAGTAGCCTTAATTGTTGTTGTTTATTATTGGCCAACACCTACTTTTAATACTTCTCTATTCTTTACATGTTATCATCCCTACGGCTTTGAGTCTGTAAGAATATACTGTCTTGTGTTAGTGACCTATACTAGTGTTTGATATCTCATAGAACAAAATAGATTTTGGTAGTGCTCTTACCCGGATGTCCCACACCTTCAGCACTCCATCCATATCCGCTGTGACCAGGTAACAACCGCTGCCATCCACAGTCATTATGATGGAGTTTGAGCCTTCATGAGCCACAAATTCGCCAACTAATCGAGCATTCACAGTATTCCAGAAGCTAACAATGCCCGATCTCCCACACGACACCAGATCAACTCCACCTGGAAGAAAATACAGTACACGCAGCCCTGTTTAATTTACTGTTCATTTGTTTGCTTAATTGTGTATTTCTTTTGCATTTTGTTAGAGATTAATGCTGTGTATATTGTTGGAATATGTGCTTTGTCTCTCTTTTTTCCATTACCTGTTGCAGCAATTCTTTTTCGTCCTTCCAGAAAGGCCAGTCGGGTCACAGCATAACTCTCTGTGTCTTTTGCACGGAGATTAGCTGTTGGTTGTTTAGTATAGGGAGTACTAGGTAAAGTGCTATCTGAGATGAACGACAGTGGCATGCGTTAATAAGCTCTATTCAACTTCACAAATTTAGTAGTTCTTCAAACAAAATACACAATTTTATTTATACATAATGGTCATATAACCCTGGGGCATTATACCTTCCCATCAGCAGACATCCTCCTCCTCTGACTCCTGAATAGCCATTTCCAATATCATTTTTTAATTATTCTGACAAAAGATCAATTAAGACAACTATCCATTGTCTGTACAACATCGTGTGCATTTCCATTGCATTGCCTACATATACTATAGCTCCATCTTGACAAAGCTGAACAAAGAATTAATAACTTCCACAACCCTTTTCTTCTTCCAATGCATGCTGCAGGTCATTTTAAGCATTTCGTCCTTGTATTTGTAGATGAGTATTCTTTTTTAATAATAATACATTTAAGTGGGAATGAATGTCCTTGGATGCAGCTAGTCATACTGCGTCCCAGGGCATCATAATACACGCAGATGAAAGCGCTACGTGCCCTTCTCCACACATATGAGCTCAAAAATAACCACAATTGCCTATTGTCACTGTGAGTGACATGGAAGAAGGAACATTTTGCCGTTTTGGTCTTCTGGATGGCTGCGGCATCGTCAGGATTTGAACTCACAATTACTGGACAATAAAGCGATTGCTTTTACGTTGCACCACTCAAGAGACTGAAAATGAAATTTTATGATTGACAGGTTGATTTACATCATGTATTGCAGATAGATGCCAAGCATCTTGACTGATGGACAACATTTGAGATTAAGAGTGTCATTTCATTTTTTACCAAACTACAAAAAGGAGATATCCCTAAGAGGTATATTATAAAACATTCAATTATTTATTCATTTATTCATCTTTATTAACCACTTTATCCTAGTGAGGGTTACGCTAGATTCAGGGCCTATCCCAGGAACAATATGCTGAAGAATACCTGATACAGACAGGAAACCAAGCTCAGGACTGAACCAGAGACTCTGGAGCTAGCGCTGGAGCTACTACACCATTATAAAACAGTTGTTTCTATTTATGTTTATGGTTTAAAAAAAAAAAAAAAAGACTCACTAGAGCTGAACTTGCAGTCTTTGTGTTGTGTGTTTTTGTATAGCTTGCGTATGACATTTTCAGTGCTGTTGTTCCAGACTATAATCTCACCATCACTACCACCTACACGAAACAAGATAAAAATAAATCACAAAGTCAACATATACTTTCAAAGCACAGAAATGCTAGAAAGAAAAGTGTTAAAACAATAATGTTATAATAGCACGGTTCCTGGTTTACTGCTGAAGAGACCGGCTATTCTGGACGTTGATTATTTATCCACCCAGCAGCCATGTTTATTCGAAACTTCCTAACAACATCCATTCTCAATTCCCATCACTCTGAAAGCAGCCTTTATATTCAAATCAGTGAAATTTAACAAGTGCGTTCCCAGAAAGTAAATTCAATAGCGGAGCATCCAAAAACCTGTGCGCTGTAGCAAGAGCTATTTTACGTCACTGGTTACTAATACAACCAGTACAACATTGTCAAATTATATTTCACAAGCAACATCACATTACTCACCGTGTGAGCCATTATCTCCTAAAGACTGGCAAATTAAAAAAAATATCTACAAAGACCTCATAAAGACTGTCTAATAAAAAAATTACCTCCTTATGACTATTTAATTATTTAATTAGACCTAAAGACTAATTAAAATAGGGACACTATTAGGTGCTGCCATCAATGAGCTCCTGGTTCTGAGATGTTATGGCATTTAAACAGTGTAGAGACCACAAGGGCAGCTGACCTGAGAATGTTGAGCGGGATCAGTGAGTATGGTCATTAAAAATGACCAAAAAGTAAAGTGAATTGTACCTTGACTCCTGAACAATATGTAAACCCTGGCAAGCGAGGGCTACAGGAGGCACATGTGTCTCAGTGCTCACAGAACTGAAGCGGATTCACGCATACCAGTTTCTCTGCAGGCCCACATCATTGCCCCATGCTCACAGAAGCCCTTTTTATCCTCGCATGTTACCTTTCCGTAGTTTTTAACGATCATTCTCACTGATACTGCTGCTGCACTCACAGTCTCTATTAAAGATACTGCACTTTGCTTTGCATTGATTTGCATCATTGATCATGAAATTCTGTAAGTCCAGATCATTGTCAATTTGTGTTGTGAGTTCATTAAAGCAACAACATACATCAGACATGTCACATAGTATCACCTGGTATTGGATGTTGGTATGAGAGCTTTTCTTTGTGTGTGCACCTTATTTCCCAAAAAGTTGAGACGCTCTCTAAAATGTAAATAAAAACAAATTGTGCTGTTTTACAAATTATGCAAATCCGTATTTAATTGAAAATTGAACAAAGACAACATATTAAATGTTGAAGCTGAGAAATTTTATTGTTTCTGAAAATGTATTCTCTTTTTGAATTTGATACCAGCAACATGTTTCAATTGGGACAAAGGCGTGTTTACCACTGTGTTACATCACCTCTATTTTAACAACATTCTGTTTCAACAATTTATTTACATTTTACACAGCATCCCAACTTTTATGAAAACAGGGTTGTATATCAGACTGATATCAGTATTGATCGGTATTGCCCAGAATCAGTATTGAGTCATCCCTACAAAAACCCTCACCTCAGAAAGATAAGTGTAATTAAAATAAAAAAGATCTCCCATTAAAGACTGTCCAATTCTGAAGGCTGCTGCCCTCTGAAGATCCCTATTTAAGGCATATTTTTTTAAAGTAGCTATTCCCATAATTCAGTTCACTAGACCAGTCAGAGTTTCAACTAACCATCTGTCACTCTGTATGATGGGAATATTAACAACGGTAAGTATAAATTTGTAGCTAACAGAAAGCAACCTACAAAAACAATGCTTTGTAGTTTACAGTAGACTTATGCTATCTTATCAGTATGCGGAAAACTAAAAAAATAGCTGACACTATTAAATACAGTTGTGAATACATTTTCAGGAAGAAACGTTACATTCATAGCACACTAAAAGATATCATATGAGGACCCTGAAGGGAGTCCCGAACACATGCTAAGGTTCCTTTACACGTTAAAATGCTGCCCAATAACACATGGACCTTGGAAGCAGCTTGAAACCACTAAAGCAGCTGTCTCCAGAACCGATCACAGCAAGCGTCCGCTGAATTAATAAATATAAATAGGAGAACCAGAGGATTAGAGGACATGAAAAGGAGGAAAATACCAGTGACTAAGGTCTGAGGTGGGTGAAATGCTGCACACAAAATGTGCTCACGATGCTGAACGCCGCCCTTCCACTCTGAAGGCTGTACAAAGAAGCGAGAGAACGAGTTCATCCTGAACACAGTGATCACCCTGCACAGGAAGACAGACAGAGATTAGAATGAAGAGAGAGTGAGAAGATGATGAGAAATAGATGAGATATGACTGCAGAAGATTAAAAGTTCATCTCTAAATGTCAAAGCTAGTTTGTGTTTGAAAGATGGAAGAAAACAGGATGGCCACAAATGTGTGTGCGGCAGACACACACACACACACACACACACACACACGCGCGAGCACACACACATGCACACACACACAGTCTGAAGTCTGACCACTTTTCCAGTGCTTTCCAGAGGACAAATGATAAACATGATAGCAAGAAACTAGAAATAAGCCTTATAGCAATATAGAATACTTAAAAAAAGTACTAAAAATGCATTAAGTACAACAAATATGGTATACTAAAGTTTATTATTCATATAGTAGTGTTCATCCGTGACCCAGATGGATAAATCGGTATAGATAATGGATGGATGGATAGATAGTAATGTTCATGTACTATCGCTACGCTTTCATCAGATTAAATTAGTACATAATTATCATTTGAAGCAAACTGATAAGAGCACTGATACTAATAATACACTAGCCATACATATACTGATTGTGCTTTACTTGAGAATAAGGGCACATTCCTGACTACTTTATTTTTTAATAAAGATAATTTTAAAAAATCACTCCACCCGTACTTGCTTGTGCAACAAATAACTGAACCCCGTTCTGAGAAGAAATCAGGCATCTCATGCAAGGGTTACCACAGAGAATGATGCAGTCTCAGTGAAATTCAGCATATGAGTTTTTGTGTTGTGTTAATATAAAAAAATAAAAAGAACCTACTGTAATTCCTGCGGAAAAACCTGCATATTGTTCTATACTCATAAAAACAAAAATGCCAGAAAAGGTCCTTTAGAGTAATTCTGTGGAAGTATATTTTGGTTCCCTACACAACCTTTCAGTCCATTCATCTTTAGCCATTATTTGCGGTTGTCACGACAAATGGAATAATCATTTCCCACCACAAAGACAGTTCCACATGATTGAACTCACGACAGCCCTGAACAGTACTCCTCCTCACTAGAGGTCACTGTCTTCAGAGGTCTAAGCTGTTGTTCAGTTCTTGGTTACTTCTATACAAGCACATGGTTTTAAGTTTATCTTTGCGAAAGTCTTTCCAACAGGGATTCATGAAGGCATTTTACATTGGTGGAGCTGGAAATTTAAGCAGTTTGTTTTTGTCACAATACTTTGATTGGGCAAGTGGCATTCCAAGAGTGATGATATTTAGTATAACAGCACTGGGACATTTCACTCTTTAATTTTTGTTCAGCAACATTTTGCTTGACGTCTTAGGATTGCCCTCTTGTTTTTATGATTATTGCAATGTCTATGTTTGAACATTCCTGGCTTAAGGACTTTTGGAATGAGTTTTGATAAACTCTTTCACTGAGCCTGTTTTTTTTGTTTTAGACAGAGATTTTAGTTTGTGGCAGCAACAAAAATGGTTCGATCCATCAGTCAAATGTTCTTTCAGAAAATAGTTAAAGATCCGTCAGGATCATTAGGAAGGTTCATTATGACAACAAAGAATGATTTAATACTTTCTGAGAATCAATTGGAAATTTCAATGCCAAATTCCAGACCAATCAAACAATCCTCAAATAATATGCAGATAATAAGGCACTTGAAAACTGTTGCAATTTAAAAGCAACTGATCAAAATGGAAAATGATACAAAAAAAAGTGCACTGTCGACTTCAGCTACATATTGACTTAAAAATACATTTTTACAAGAGTATAGCTGCTTCTCCCCATCACACATTGGCTATAAATCTGGGAGGGTAAACATGCCTTCTTTTTAAACTTAGTGAGTCCAGCCTTACCCTCTATCCTCACCAGGATTCAAACTTGTGAAAGTCTAATGCATCAGCCACAGGCCAAATGTCAGCGCTCTACTGCTCGGGAGGTCTTAAACTTTTTTTTTTTTATAAGTTTTGTTCACTGGTTATTTTATAAGTCAAGTCAGGTCACCTTTATTTATAGCACATATAAAGACAAGTGTGGGCTGAACTGCCTACATTGCCTCCTTTATTTCAGGGAACAAATGTTATTGGTCAAACTAACAATCAAAATAAATGGTCATTTTAAATACTTGGTTGCAAACCCCCTTTAGTGGATTTAAACTCTTTCAAGAATTCACAAAAGGTCTTCCATGCTTAGTGCTTTTGAAATTGCCCCTCCTATCCGCAAACGTTTCGCTTTTTGTCTGTAGCCATGACTAAATATCATTCTGTAAATTCATTTAATTTAATAGATATTAGCATACTTCATACTTGTTGTAAAGAATAAAAAGTGGTACCGTGAAACACGAACTGTCCTCAGTGTCACACACACACACACACACAAACACACCCTGTCTTATTCGTCTTATTCATCTATGTCTCTATCTCTCACCTGTCCCAGCCAAACACTAACACTGTCCTCTTCAGTACCAGTATCTGTGAGATTTCCACTGCCCGATCTCGGCATACGTTCAGTCTGTGGTGACAGTGGCCATTAAAATCCCACACCTTTACATACATAAAAACAGGAACGCAACAGTATATTAGCTTGATGTGCACAAATAAAGCTAGATATCAGTGTTATCCCCAACAACCACCACAGTGTCAAAAGAACACAGCACAATTCTCACAGTTGATTTTCCAGTGTTAACCAAATGTATTAAATATAGGGTTGAATTGACACTGTAAAAATATGGTGTAACACTAAAGGAATCACTTGTGTGAAAGAGATGGTGTCACTGAGATGTGTTGGAGATTGATGAAACCACGCTCTGGTGTTAAGCAGAGTTCATTTTTAATTATGCATAGAGTTATTTTAACAAAAACAACATAACAGATTCCACTATATCTTTATTTATTTACAAAAAAAAAAAATCAGCCCATATGTAAAAGTCATTTGTGAACATGTAAGTATATCCTTGCTGCCTCCACAGCAATTAACAAGGTAATTTGCAGCCAGTATCTGCTAATGAAATGCACTTGTTAGTTGATCATAAAAGCACAACTTTTGGACCCTTGAGGTTTGTATCAACACGATGCTGTGAAAACAAGACATCAGCAATGATCTCAGAGAAGCAGCTGTTGCTCCGTATCAATCTGAGGAGGGTTGTAAGGCCATACGCAAACAATTTCAAATCCATCATTCTACAGCGAGAAGGATTATTAAGAAATAGAGAACAGTGAAGAGCGTTGCCAATCTTTCCAGGAGATTCATCCCAAAGTCAAACCCTTTGATGATCAGAGAAATCTCAAAGTGGAAAGAGGATCTGCAGGCCTTAGTGAGGATATTAAATGTTGACGTTTTTGACTCTACTATCAGAAAAATACTTTTTATGGAAGGGTATCTAGGAGAAAACCTTTTCTCTCTGTGCTAGCTCAGGTTAGCGTTGCAATGTTACATATAAAGTAATCTTAACAGTTCTGGAACAATGTTCTTTGGACTGATGAGACAAAAGTCTCATGAGATTGTTGAAAGTGTTTTACAGCCACAGGTTCAGGACCCCTTACATTTATTGAGTCAATCATGAACTTGTCATTATACCAAACCATTCTGGATGGAAATGTGAGGTTGTCTCTCTATCAGCTCAAGTTTGGCACAAACTGTACGATGCAACAGGGCAATGATTCTAAGCCCACCAGCAAAAGTACTGAATGGCTGGGAAAAAAATTAAGCTTTTGGAATGTCCAAGTCAAAGTCCAGACCTCAACCTCATGGATATGCTGTGGTGGAGCCTTAACACAAGCCTAGGAAGAATTAACCAATATTCCTCCAAGTTGATGTCAGAGACTCATAAAGTAACGTAAAAACTCAGGCAGAAAATGTTTACTTCAGATTGTTAAAGTGCTTCTACTGAACGATTGCGTGTACTTACTTTTTCATACTTGGCTTATATATGGCAGATTATTTTGGTAAATAAAGAATAAAACAGTAGAATATGTTATCTGCTGATTGTTACCTGATGTTAAATTTACAAAGTTTTAGGACCCAATGAAGACTACATGATGTTTTTATTACTGGATTAACACTATAAATAAATCCATAGAATAAAAATGAATTAGAATTTTCAACACTGTACATTTGATGATCCCAGATTTAAACATATAAATAATTTGTTTGCGACCTCTGACCTTTATTACTCCATCTGTGCCGGCAGTGAATAGTCTTGTCTGAGTTGCATCCAGAGCCATGGTGGTGATCTCAGCATCGCCATGGCAACGAGGAAAGTGCTTGACCTTCTGTCCAGTGTCCATGAGCCAAATCTTCACACTGGAGTTTGCGTCACTGCTGATAACCTTAAAGGAGCACAACATTAACGTGTTAGGGATTTGTACTGTGTGTGTGTGTGTGTGTGTGTGTGTGTGGGTGTGTGGGTGTGTGTGTTTTTGTGTGTGTGTGTGTGTGTAGGACAGAAGCGTTTCTTATGGAATGAAGATTTACAGGGTCAGAGCGCCCCCACCTGTCTAAAAAGAGAGTTGTAGAGGACGCAAGTGACGGAGCTCTCGTGACTCATCACCCTCTTTCTATCCTCCTTCTGCTCTTCAAGGAAGAATAGTGTGCTGTTAAAGGAGAGGAAGAGGCGTGATAGCTCTTCGTGGAAGAACAGGAGCATTTTACATTCCTGAGCTTTAGGGAAGAGGCCCGCAACACTCTGGATACACAGATGAGTGGACACATCCCACACCTTTAAGACCTAAGGCAGAGAGAAAGACAGAGAGAGAGAGAGAGAGAGAGAGAGAGAGATCATCAACAAAACTATAAACCAAATATAACTTAATTACAGTGCTACATCTTTACTATCATTAAAAAGCCTGTCCTCCTGCCAACCATAATAGCTGGCTAGCTAGTTAACTCTTAACTCTTAATTCTCTTGGATTTGCATTGTCATATTTCAGTGATTTAGTTTTTCAAACCAGTCTAAAATATACCATATGATTTTGTTCCTTTGTTTCCACTGCATCTGCATATTGGTTAACAAACTGAGAGATGATTCATACTGATGTAAAAGCTTTGCAATCAATATGTCCATGAAAATAAAGGTGTATTTGTGTCTTTTAATTACCTCAATCTACTCTTCATCCTCACCTTGTCTATAGAGAAGCTAATCAGCTGTTGTTTTTCTAGCATGAATTGAACTGCCACTATGCTGGTAACATGACCTTGAAGGATGCCAACAGGTTTAGAGACCAAGTAAGGGTTCCAGAGACACACCTGGTTATTCAGACCTGCAGTAGCTATGGGAGAGGAACAACATGTTTTTCAAAAACAAGATTCCATCTTTCACTAATACTAATAAGTCCAACTCTTAAGATTTTATGAGGTAGACAATTATTGACTTTAGTGTCACTGGAATGGTGAGAGTGTATCAGGAGGAGCAGGGCTGTTACGTCTGAAACACTACACTTACTTGCCACTTTATCAGACTCACATACCTTTCTGGTGCTCCTAGTTGGTGAGCAGACTTTAGCTAATCTTTTATATGCAGTTTGCCTTAATCGGTTTTTAGCCCTTCACTTTCTGACCACAGCACCACTTTTGGCAGTGGATAGTTCCACAACCCAGTCCTGACACTAAAAGGTTTACATACTATAACAGCAATGCTGCTGCACCCGATACACTTGAACCAGTGCCACACACATTAGTATAACAGTGTCACTGCTGTAAAAGCTCATGGCTGAGAATGAAATTACTTGATATTTGTACACTTTCAGAAAACCAAGCTTACTAAATTGTGGCTTTTTATTCACTGAGATGGTACACACAAGTCTACATCTTTTGTGTAACACAATGCCTCTACCTGTGTATTCAGATTTAAACTTGTAGGATCCCAGTCATAAAAGCATACCTCTAATCTCAACCAGATGCCCTGAGATCCTGTCTGGCAAAAAATAAATAGTGCACTAGGATATTCATATCTTTGTTTGTGTCTCTATTCATTCTGAATAACCGGCCTCATTTATCAGACTTTTAGCAAAGCAATGTGTAAATGTTTGTGTAAGCCAAACTGAACTAAACTTTTCCGGATTTGGAAAAGATTCGGAAAAGCTGACTTTCTTCACATTTGAATGCGTATTTAGATTACTCATAAAATGTAAAGTGCATTCATGACGCCGCTCATTTGCATTTAATAACAGCCACAAAATTCCATAAAAGTTCAAGTGATTAGATACCTAGGAGCAGGAAATGACTGATCAGGGTAAACGGCGGAAGACAGAAATGCAAGTTATTTTGAGCTGAAATGAATGATGAATAATGGCTGAAAGACAGAAGTGAAAGTTTCAGTATTTTGACTTCTATGCTAATGAAAATATTTAATAGTATATCATATTAATTATAAAAGTAAGTACTAAATCTTCTGTCAGCCAAGGCATTTGATTACAACTTAATAACTATGCACAGACAAATCAGCCTATCCTCCATTTATTCAACAGCATTTCGTTTGTCATAATTGAACGACTAGTTTTATTTTTCTTAATTTATGGATTTGTGCTGGCTCCCATTCTTTATTTTGCAAATTCTTTAATGCTAATAAAATACAATGACTGGTTTTCATGACATTTTTTCAATGGTACTCTTAGACCCTGACCTAGTGCACTAGCATGAGGATGTGTTTTTGATAGAGACTACAATTCACTCCTGTAAGTCACTTTGGATAAGGTTGTCTGATCATGCTGTAAACATACAAATAAGCGATTCAACAATATATTCTATAAATAAAACTGCAGAAATCCATGCAAAGTATATGATTTGAATTCAACCAGCTCAAGGTTTGCATTAGTTATGCTTATGTATAAATTTACACACACTTACAAGCATGAGTTGAATACGAACATTTTTCCAAAATAACAGTATTTTCATGAATACCAAATTTCTTATGTAAACGCTCGTGTGAATGATTTATGAAGAAATCCATTTTATCCAGCTTGATAAATGAGGCCTTATTTATTCTTCTTCAGTTACACTCTATTAACCTGTGTTAAGTATGTTTCACCTTCTTATATGCTTGTACCTTTAAAGCTGTACTCTAAATATTAATTATGGTCCATTATGTACTTTAAATCATTTTTAAAGGTATACTATATCCATTTATCCAGGTGGAAATTACAAAAGATGTACTCTTGAGGGTACCGCCCCAGCAACAAGGAAAAGAAAAGGTTGGTACTATTTTATTCTGAGAATGTATGGCACATTTACTGATTTATTTTTATTTTTTCAAAGCCCAGCAGGATTTGGTTCTGATTGGTGCATCGACTTGATTTGATTCCTCATGACTAAATCAAAATGTCTATGCTGGCACCAAACGTAAACAATTATGTTTTGCTAGAAAATTCAGTTGGGAAGTGAACGAATATCAATTGTTACTTTTTTAAATGTTAATGGCAAAGGATTAATGAAAAATTACCTATCAGGTTGAGTCTGGGATGATAGTCCAGGTCCATAATTCCCTTCTCTGTGTGAAAAGCTGTGATTCGAAGAGGACGGGCCACTGTTTCTCTCCATGCCAGCACCATGCTGCTCTGAGCAGATCCGCTGCAGGAGACAAAGGCTTCCAGACTGCCGAGGAAACGTACTAAAAGGCAGAAACACGCTGAGTAATTTAAACACACTCAAAACGGATATTACACATAGAACAATATGACAAGGGAATCCAAAGCATTGTACAGAATACATCAGAAGAACATGCTAATTAGGAATGTAGAATGCTACAGAGAAAGAGCAAGCCAGAGCATGCAGGCCTTCAGAGGGTTGAAGAAGTGCACTGAAGGAACAAACTACAATAAATATGATCTAAACACTGAAACAGGAACAAACATAGAAATAAAGATCTGAGTGCACAAGTACCAAAACAAAACACTGCTGCAAAGTAATGAAGGGATTTATAGGATTTATAGAGCCATTAAATCACAAGGAGGAACAAAAACACACCAAGAATGAAAAAAAAATAGAGAAACAAAACCAAACATATGAAAAACACCACAAGGTAAAAATACATCATGATACTAAATCAAATATACTCTTTGTGTTGTGTTGGTATATTATTCTTTATTGCTCTTTGCGCTCTTTGCCATCAGCACAGTTATAGAGCATGCATAAATGTTATCATGTACATTTTAGAAAAGGAAGATGGATTGCAAGTACTATTGTAAACCATAATCACACTTCTCTCTTCCACCCCCTCAGTGACCAGACCAGACCCCAGGCTACACTGACCTACTTCATAGTACTTTTAAACAATACCACATCAGGGATGACCTTATTGTTGATCTCTGACCATGCCAGAGACAGTGCTTGATGACAGCTCTTTGGCTTGCTTTGTGAATTCTTGCTGCTGATAATTCTAAGTAAACCATTAAATTAAGATAATAAATGTGGCTGCCATAAAAAAGCCTTTAGCTGCTGTCTGGCCAGCCAACCATGCATGCTTTTGGTGTTATCATAAAGCTAATGATGAATCATTGCTGACAAGCAATGGCTTAGCTGTACTGGTGCCTTTCACCTCAGACAGCACTGAGACACTTTCGATCCAGAACTTTACTACGTTTGGACACTCAACTCCCAACTGTTGCCAACTTTTTCAGGGGAAAATAGCTAATGTATGCACAAGAAGTTACTAGAAGTCACGGGATGAATGCAGACAAAAAGAAGCAGTAGTAGTGACTAGTCAGCAAATAGATACAAAGAAGTTTAAGATGAAAAATTGAAAAATAAAGAAGTGTGCAGGTGAGATAAACAATGGATTGTGTGGTTGGTGGTTGGGAGCAATGGTGATCAGTTATTTGTCATTAGTAACAATGGCAATTCGTGACTGGTCATTGCCAACACAGACACATGAAAACACAACTCAGTCAGGCTATATATACTGGTGGTGAGTTGACTGAACCTGCTGTCTCAAATCATATAACGAGCAGCTGTGACATGAACTAGAGAGCTGTATCAAGCATAGGTCAGTTACTAATGCCTGATCATTTTGCCACTAGGCTCTTTTTCAAAATTAAATCATTAAAGTGGTCTAAAAATTCACCAAATCTAGCAACAGAGTTTTTGAGTTGGTAACATGACTTCCAATACATGTATATGAAAAAAACAGTGCTCCTTGGCTACTGTATATAGTGCATAGATTCATTTATCATTTATTCATTTATTTAGATCCATTTATCCATTTTTTTACTAGGGCTTTGGTTTCTATAGTACTGTTGTAGCTTGAGCATGAACCTGGTGTTATATTTTTTTCTTCTGTGATTGATGGCAAAAACATCTTGTGTCCACATAGCACTCACAGACCTCCTGATCTACAGGCTTTTCAGTTGCCTCAGTGATATCCATGATTGCCTCCCTTTTTATCGTACCTCTGATGCCCAGCAGGTTGTAGGCCTTGCAGAGGGAGTGTGTTACAAAACCTTCACCCCCTGCTTCAATGGACATGCATTGAGCACTCCAATCCCAACTGGGGGACTCAAGAATAAAGTCTGTATATTTCACAGACATTGTCACAAAGCAACATTAGCAACATAAAAAACTCCCCGAGACAACATGAGGAGGCCTTGAAAGGAACCAGACTTCATTGGGACTCTATTCTATTCCCAGTAACACCACATAATGGGATTATAATTCATTTTTTGAGTATTTCCATTTTATGTAACTTTATACTTCTTCTCCACTATATCACAGAGACAAATTTTGTACTTTTTACTTCACTACATTTGTTTGGCAGCTTTAGCTACTAGTTACTTTTCAGATTACAATGTGTCATACCCTTCCAGTCCAGAGAAATCAGCATATCTCCAAATGTGGTGGTTTTGTTTGTTTGTGATAAACTGAAGGATTAAGTGTTCCTTTGTGGGTGAAGAGAACTGTCCTACTTCTTAAGCCCAATAAACAATGTAATAAGCCTCTTGGATTATCTGAAAATTGTCCAAAAATGAAAACAGGGCTGTTTTTCTGATCCCATGAAAAGCTGACTTTTTAGAGATATGTGTTCTCCACAGAACAGCAACGCTACAAACATCCATCCATCCAATATCTATACTGCTTATCTGTCAGGTTCGCAAGGAAGCTGGATCCAATCTCAGCTTCTCTCAAGAGGCAGGGTACACTCTGGGCAGGCCGTCAATCTACTGCTGGGCTAACACAGAGACGAGCAACCATTCACACTCATTCAGACCTATAGGCAATTTAGAATAGCCAGCTGATCTAATCTGCATGTTTCTGGACTTTGGACGCAGGCACGGGGAGAACAGGCAAACTCCCACACAGAAAGGCTCCAGTCGGCCGGCAGGTTCAATGCAACAAACATATGTGAAGATCTTATAGAATATGATGCTTTGTTTTAGAGTAATCTACCCAACAGTATATTAAATAATTCAACGTAGGTCTACCTTAAACAGCTACAGCAGTAAAATGTAGAATGCACATTAATGCAGCAGTAATGTTAATCCAAAAACATCACATAAAACAGCAAAACGTTGTCAGGGACCATTTTACTGCAGTACTGAGTTCTTTTACATTTGATACTTTAAGTACATTTTGCTAATAATACTTACATACTTTTATTTAAGTAAGGTTTTGAAGGCAGGGCATTTACTTGTAGATGAGTATTTTCATAGTGTGGGATTAGTACTTTTACTTAAGTAAAGGATCTGAATACTTTTTCCACCACAGTAAATCATTATAGTATAAAGTTTAAAGGTGTGTAAAGTATCCTTGAGAGACTATTCACTGAACAGAGTCTAAACCTTTTGGGATATGTAAACTTTAAGGCATCCGAATCTTTAAGGTAACAAGGTGACAGAAGCTATGCTTGCTAGATAGCGTCCAACTCCCTAGTTAGTAAAATTTATTATAAGGGACAATTGCCCTATGATTGCCTACCATTCTGCCCAGGGTATATTCTTGCCGTGATCCTGATCATGATAAAGCAGTATTATTTAAGATCTCAGCATGCATGCACATATGATTTGATGTCCAGTTTTTTTACAACATCCCTGTTGTATAATTATCCAAGGGTCAAAGAACCACATTTACATGTATAACTCACATTATGTTTTTTCATCATGCTGAATAGATGCTAACACGATAAGTCAGTTAACATGCTCCTGAATAAAGATATTTTTGGTTCAGATCCAGTAGCACCAACACTGACCTACTTTAGAATCACTACTTTTGCACATTAGTGATTGTGTTGTGTGCATGTTTGTGAGACAGCATCACACATGAGATTCAATGTCCTTAGTACCACACAATTATGGGGATACAAAAAAATCCAAAAAATTTGGTGGAAAGTGAAAGCTAAATTACATCACAGTATGTGGGTCACATGGGTCATGGTAAATTGTGATTTTATTCGGTTTGCCTGCTTTTTAAAATGGAAGAAGACAGTACAAAACATAAGGAAAAAACATCGTATCTTAAAAGAAAATAACATAAGGGTATTAACTTAATAGCTAGTCTATCAAGTTAGTAAAGTCTAATTCAGAGTTCTGTACAATACCCTATATCTTCCAGCAGTTAAATGGATATACCAATAAAAGTATGCGACCATTCTGCTGTGTTAGACATTTGCATGACTACGTATTAAACAGGAACATTCATGTTCAAAGTCTATATTTTGAGAATTTAACACATCTATTTTAATCTTCGGAAAGATATGTTAATCAACTGGTACTGAATCACTAAACTCTCCAGAAGTTGCCTCTATTTTGCTGAATAGGATGACTAAGGAAGCAGAACATCTTTAGACAGAACTGTCTCAACTCATGTACCTCCAGTGTGGCTTGCCATGTTTGGTTCAAATAGTCAGTTCACACACATCACTACATCAAACGCACACTTCAGTGTGACACCAACTGACTCACCAGCTTCTGTTTTATTTCTTTTACCAGGATAAATTTGAAAAGAAAGTAGACTACAGGAAACAAAGGCAAAGAGAAATCCCACTTGGAGGATCAAAACCCAGGCACTTCATACTCAAGAGGTCACAGATGCATTACGGTTAAGAGACAGATGCCTTTAGCAACTGCCAGGCCCGAAGGCCAGCTCATAACCAAACTCTCTCTCTCTCTCTCTCTCTCTCTCTCTCTCTCTCTC
>JAQQZR010000037.1:16383225-16406353 GCA_030068235.1 Notoglanidium macrostoma | reverse complement strand
GGGTCTGTGTGTGTGTGTCTGTGTGTGTGTGTGTGTGTGTGTGGGTGTGTGTGTGTGTGTGTGTGTGTGTGTCTGTGTGTGTGTGTGTGTGTGTGCACACTGCAGGTGACCAACTAAAGTCTCCTGTGTCTTTATGCACAATAAAGCTAGTAGAGCTATCACACAAATCATTGTTTGACTACATTTTCTACACTACTACATGGTAGATTCACAGTTTACCTAGAAACAATGGAAATAAGAACTGTGAAAATTGTGTGATGTATATTTTTTAATAACTCAATTAGCTCCATTAATTTGGATGTGCACTGATGACATCAATACACTCACTTGCAGACGGACACGAAACATTGAAGTAAAATCCAGACCATGGCTATGGAAAACAAAATTCTCTCTATTGGGAAAAAAAACTGGTGGGATATCAAGTGTAAGGAATGCTTCATCATGCTACAAATCCACCATACAGGAAAAGACCTTCTGTTTTTCCATGATGTGTGTTATTTCAGAGCAATAAACAGTTCCTGAGTTATGAAACCTTGAAGACTAACTGTAGAAATGCCCACAAATGCCTTCATCAGATTCAAAATGTTAAGCTTCATTGCATACACTTGGTAGTATGATACCTGTAGGCACACTTGATGAATCCCAATTGTGTTGTCCATACAAAACTTCTAAAGTCATCCTTCCCAGAATCCAATGCATTGTTTATGTTTTGAAAGCATGTGACTGCAATCTCCTAGCTCTCTGTGCAGTAAAACCTCCACACATTAACTGTTAGTGATCCATTTGAAACCCATCTAACGTTTTCCTAATTTACATGTCATACGTGGAAGCTTTGAATAAAATACGCCATACCCTTTCTGTCCTTCATGGACAAGCTGGCCAAGGCCTGTTCAGGTCCACTACATATGAAATAAGATATGAAATGGAATTCATAGGTAAAAAAAAAAATCATTTAAAATACAGATATTTTGACAAAATATCTCCAATTTCACATTACAGTTTAAGATCTATGGCCAAGGATGTGACCAAATTGTTGTGGTTTGTTGCGGGTTGATTTTTGATTATCACTACCACTAAAAATGACAACACTTCTTGTCCCAGAGGATTCTGGGAAGGGTGAACTTTAAGAATTTTTCTACCCATTGTTGATAAATAATGGCCAGGTCCCCATAAGGGAAATAAGTTAAAACATAAGAGGCACACTGTCATCCTAGACACTGTTTGTCTCTGAATGTGTCCTAAAACTATATGTTTTTATTACCTTGCATCCACACCAGCACTAGAGTTTTGCTTTGTCACCGACAGTAAGGACAGACAGATGTGACAATGTGGTACTTACCGCTGCTGACCCAGTGTCCTGCATGTGCACTGTGTGTGACAGTGTAACAGCAGCGATGGCGGTTCTGCTGTAACTCGCTCCACCTGATATTGATGGCAGCATTTTGTTCCACACCTGCACTTGGCCTCTCGAACAGAGAGATCACCGCTGACCTAAAACACATTGCACTCACCTCGAACACACACAGATAACACTCACTGTAAAACTAACACATGAGGGCCTAAAGCAGACAACGACACATGTCAGTGTTTGCACTGTGGGCTTGAAGCTTTTAAAATAACTTTTTAAAAGTGAATACAGGTGAGGACAGGTGTACATATGTGAATGAGGATGGGGATGTACAGTAAAAACTGGCATAACGTACAGTATTTATTATTATATATCCTGTACTCGTACCAAGAGCAACTTCAAACACCTAAAATATCTAATGATGACATGTTAAAAGATCAAGGCAATGCAACAATCTTGGCCATATGCCACTCAGAGAATACACTAGAACCAGGGTAAGAGCACACATGAGTTTTTTATAGGTGCTTTTGCTCTTGGTATAGTCTAAACTTCAAATCATCTCACAGCTTTCCAGCTCACTTGTTGCTTTCCTTTGGCCTGATCTCACACACACAATCAGATCACTGCTTAGGTACAGCAAGAGACAGAGAGACATATCACATAAATATATACAGTATGGGACATTGAGGCTCAGGCATGGTACATTAGTCATTTTTTCACTAGCACATCCCCAAATATGGGGGTGTTTGGGGATGAGCTATGGAGAAAATGATCCATGCAACATCCTGCTACAGGTGAAAATAGGTATAGAAGAAGACAGCTGTATACAAGTGTGTAGAAGAGAGGACAGGTGTTTGTAAGTGATTACAAATATGGACATGTGAATATGTGGAAGGATGGAGTCAATATATAAGTGTATCTGTCTTATCTGTTCTGTACTCAGATTGCCTGTCCTGTTCTTTACACGTCTGTCCACACACATTCTTAGCTCTGTCATTTACATTACTCCTGACATGTCCACACCTTTCCTCCCACCATATTCATCTGTTCGCAACCTGTACTAAGCTGTAGAAACATGTCCACACAGGTTTTACTCTATACTGCCAGTCACATCTGTGTTCCCACTGTACTTACCTCTCACCTCTGGCCCAATTCTCCAAACCCCTCCCACTTGTGTCTTACCCAGCTGTCACGTATCTTGTGAACGTACCTGATCACACCTGTACTGATCTGTACACACCAGTTTCATGTTACTTTTTGAATGAAATATAGGTAATTTTTAAAAATGGTGTGTGAACAGGTTATTCCGACTGATTTCATTTGTGTGAGGATTTATGACAGAGCGAAGTCATTCTTGTAAAATAGCAATCAACTGAGTAAAATTCGGCATTACAACAGGGTCTGATGACATATTCTGATCTGATTCTTGTTAGAGAATATAGACACCTGTCAGCTAATTTGAAAAAAGTCCTATAATGTCTTTAGAACTCTTTATAACTTACTATTATAACATTATGAAAGCCAATCTACTGTATGTTCTCTTCCTCTCAGCATGAATAATACTGATGAAAACAGAGCCCCAAGTAGCCCACTCTATGCTCAGGACCTCTCCTCATAGCAGGTTTGTGCACTCAGGCGGAGTAGAAATAAGAGATGAAAGGAATTGAACAGCAATAAAGCCGAACACATAACGCTTCCTGTTGGAAAAATCATTTCAAAGCTCACCTGTCCTGCTACATCTCCGAAGCTGAGCACAGCATGTTCAGGCATCTCAGGATGATACCAATAATGGAGGCAGATGGGAATGTGACGCAGGCTATGAATTTTATACTGACAGCTGAACTCTTGCTTAGAGAGAAGATCATAAAAGCATATCTCCTTACTGGTGAAGGAAACAGCGAGCTAATGGAGGGATGGGAAGAAGGGACAGATAGACAAAATTACATATTTTATATACACATACAAAATAACTCAGACTGATATGCGGAACGGAAAGATAGGCAACATGAATATTTTATTGACATATCACACTGAACTAGGCTAGGCACTATACAAATTTGATATATCAGAAACCACATCCATATGCAGTCCACTTAATACTTACTTTAATTTCCTGGAAAGTATATAAAAAATTGGTTCAATCTTGATTTTAAAATAATTATGTTTAGATTAGAGGGAGCAGTTCTAATATTAATTGGCAAAATGTAGACTACCAAAGTCTAGGTGCAGCAAAAAAAAAAAACAAAGCACAGTCTTCCTGGCACTTTAATAATAAAATACATAATTTACAAGCTTTAATACAGAGCAGGATAAGCATTTACTTGTCACATCAATACATTAACGTACAATGAAATGATGTCTCTTCGCATATTCCAGTTCATAAGGAAGTTAGGGTCAGAGCTCAGAGCAACCTGAGAGCAGATGAAGCAGAACAGCACCCGTGGAGCAGATAGGGTGATAAGCGGAAAGATAAGGCCTTGCTCAAAGGCACAGCAGTGGTAGCTGGGTGGTGCTGGGGCTTGAACCACCACCACTTTTTGACCACCTGTAGCCTTAACCACTGAGTCACCAAATGTAGAGTTAATAAGCAGAGCTTCTGTTAATCAGAACAGGGTTCTTTATTTTCTATTTAGCTTGTGTTTTAACTTGAACAGAAGAGGCAAAAGCACTGCTTCCCTTAAACATTCTACAAGTCTACATATTGCTAATCATAACAAGTTTTTCACTACTAAAGCAAAAAAGAAGTCACTTTAAAATTGGAAAGGTAATATGTATATGTATACGTAAAAACTAAGTAGAACTGGGCTATTATTGCTTATTTACCTTATGTACAGTGCGTAGTAGACGTTGGCTAATAATAGAAGTATTCCTTGCCATGAAGCATACAGGCATAAGTGCAAGTGGCCTATTTACATTAAAAAAAAACAATTATAGCAGCAGCTGTGTTGTCAAGCATCAATTATGATTGCAGGGGGAGTCAAGGAGAAGGAACGTGGTACTGAATGAATGGGTGCACCTGTGTGTGGTAAGTGGGCAAGTGTATTTATAGCCTAGATATGTATGTCTCAAGGGCCTTTATGATTTCAATGAGGTCTTTATAGCAATATGTTTTTGACTCCCAGGCTTCGGTAACACTGTGACAAAGTAGTTAACAAGGTGACTGAGGAAAGAGGAGGCAGGCATTCTGAGAGCACAACCTGGTCTTTAATACTTATACTCCTGGGCAAAAAAAATGAGGCAAACCCAGTATTCCAAAATATTAAGCTTTTAATGGTCGCAACAAAAATCACTGGGCAGAAAATGAACAAGAAGTATAAAAGCACTCCTGAGACCTCGGCCTTCTTTTGCTCATCAATGCTCTTTTCTGAAACTGTCGGGGGGAAAAGCTGGAAACAGGGAAGTTCACTTATATAGTCTTCTGGTACGCAAAGAGAAAATCATGTAAAGATTGAAATGTTTAAATGATATAAAATGGAACTTAACATTGAGTGGAACAACATGAACTCTTCTTCCTGTAAAAAGCCGTCTGCGAGTTTACACACAAGACTTCAACATTTAAAGGAAATCAAAAGAAAAGCTGTCCCACACCAATCTACTTTATTTATTTGTTTAATACTTGCTAATTTTCCTAACCAGTGATTTGCTGTTGAGACCATTAAAAGCTTAATGTTTTGCAATAATAGGTTTGCCTCATTTGTTTTGCCCAGGAGTGTATATTTTACCAGAGTCTGATAAGTGATCAGGTGATCAATGCTGGAGTGAGACTTTGCAAAGTAATAGTGAAATATTCAATTAAATAAGACCTTATGCTTTAATGTGCAGTATATAGTTAATAAGCAGAATATATCTCTCTCCATGTATTTACCTTGTGGATGTTGGGCAGCACGACCATACCCGTAACCCAGAGGTCTTTGGGTTTGACTGAATCATTGTGGAGTTTGTGGCTCTTGAGAAGCGTCAGATTCTCAGCCCACACAGCCATCATTCCTTCTTTACTCACACTCAAGTAGCAGCCAGTGCCCAGGTCTACCAGGCTCTGGATAGGCCCTCTGTGAGGGGCAGGTAGAAGGCGTGGTGGGCACCAACGTGGCACTGCAGACATTGTAGCTTGCTCTTGTTTCTCTGAAAGTCCCAGAAGAAGGTAAGATGCTAGGCGATGCCAGTCCACCCAGCCCTCTCTGGACACATCCACACTGTCGAATAAACGCTCATATTCCTCCCGTGAGCCACGGCCAATCGTGGAGTAGAGCCGGTCTATAAACTCCTCCCGCTGCATGAGCACTGAATCGCCAGAGCCATTACACGACTGGAGTACAAATAAAATGGTCAAGGTAGTTCTGATACTGCAGCTGGGGTAATGAAACATGAAAATAACTCCAGTAGGATAAGAAGACTGAATGTCTAAGAACTGTTTCTGTTTCAGAAAGGTGTTGTTTTACTCAGGGAATACATGTACAACAGTAATCTGAGCTCAAAACTGAACCCCAGACACTGAAGCTGTGAGGCAATAATACTTCCTTCTGTTCCACCATGCTGCCTGAATTTAAATATTGTTATTGCTAATTACTATTAATGTTGTCAGTGATTTACCAAGTGTAAAACTTCAGAACGTAGCGGTAAACAATGGAAGTTGTTTAAGCCTTTAGCAATATATCAGAACGATGTAGAAACACCACATTCTCTCTATTTCACATCTTTAAAAAGTGCTACCATCTAACTATTCTTAAAATGTGTTTTATAATAGTAATAAGCCTTCTATTTAATTATGCCATTTCTTCTATTTATTGAATGAATATTGCACACTGCTAAATTTTTCCAAGTAATTACTTCTTTAAGGGTTGTCTTTTGTTTATTTAATTTAGCCACAGATGAAATTCCATACCTGCTTTCTTAAACATAAGTAAGATGAAAAAAAGAAAATAAAATTTAAAGATTTAGTGCTCCCTAACCTCATAATCCAAGCTTCCTCACTCACTCGAACACACACATCCTATAAAAAATACAGACACACACACACACGCACATTAAAACACTGTCTCATCTTCCCCTCTAAAGCTCACTGATCTCACCTGAAACAAACTCTGCATCTTGATGAAGTCCTCTATGCTCAGTCGACTCTCAAGCATCTCCACCTCCCTCACTGTTGCCATGGTTTTAGCTGTCAATCAAGGCCTAGAGGACACAAGGGTGCGACTCCTTTGGGGGAAAAATGGCAAAGTTCACAAAGAGAGCAACTCTGCTGTCCAGCATCAGATCAGACAGAAATACAACACTGAGATGAGAGTTAATGAATCTACAGTGCTATGATGCCTTGACTAAGGTTAGAATCCCTATAAATTATCAACACATATAAGGGGTATTGGGGTGTGTGTGTGTGTGTGTGTGTGTGTGTGTGTGTGTGTGTGTGTGTGTGTGTGTGTGTGTGTGTGTGTGTGTGTGAATACATTTTTATTCAGATCTCTAACATAACAAATAAAAACAAATGGAACTGACATCAGAGAAGGAATAGGCTTAATAATCTGAGAGCTGTCTTTCTAACAGCAGTTGCGTGAGGTAGTAGTATAGTCTTGTGAAGATGGTTTATATTGAAAGATGAGTCATCTCCAAGTAAGAATAATGGTGGGCATATAGGGCTGCAACAATTTCCCAAAAATTCCTGAATACATGGTGCCAACAGCATTTGAGGAACATTTGGAACACTAATTTTCAGCAGTAAGATCCATTTGGAATTGAGGAGTTATATAACATCTATTTACAAATTTATAATGAATTAACAGGTGAGAAAAAAATATTGAGATGAAGAAAATACATTCTTCCAAATAAGATCACAATCCAGTTTCCCATTAGCTTTAAATAAATCCTGAGCCCATACCGCCACTATCGCAAGGGGGGCAATAGAGATAAGCCTGATATAGAAAAAGAAGGAGAAACCAGGGATGGAAGAAGAGTATTTTAAGTCATTAAATTATCCCTGGTCATCAAAGATGTACTTGAAAGTAAGAATATTTGATTACGGCTCACATATTAATTGTAATTTTGTTTTAAGACCCATAAGGCCATGAAAGTGTCATTCTGGGAGATATATCAGGAATCAGTGAGGCTGTGCTCAAAATGTAATACTTGAATACTGCATACTGCACCAGTCTATACCGTATACTGCATACTGTTCTGAGTAATAGTATGCAGTATGGTATGTAATATGCAAGAATTATCATTTCACTTGACTTCCTGTCAGTCAAATTCACTTGCAGTTACATCAGAATTATCTCATATTGTTTGATGTAGTGGAGAGAATATTGAGTTACTGTGACTCATAATGTGTTAAAGTGTTCAAATGTGGCCAGAAATTATCCGCTGAGGTGATCCTCCAAAAGAAATTGAGGAATTTAGGAACTGGAGTTCACCAAGTAGCCATATGTGTAGAGGGGTTTGAACATTTAAAAAAAAAAAAAAAAAGAGTAATTTAACAAAGGTCCACTATGTAGGATTCAACCAACTGAATGCCCCTCTCTTACCCCTCTCGTTCCAAGTGTGTATTAGAACGTATGGTGGCCATCAGGTGCCCGTAGCGTACTTCCAATAACTTACATTCATGCTCCCTTGCTTTTTCCGTGCCAAATAAGCATTTTTTTAAATTAGCTTTCTCAAACTTGCTAGTCAGCACCAGCAAACAATGATTCATTTTCTTTCTTCTTCCTTGTCTTCTTTCCAGTCCTTAATTCCAGCTTTACGCTGCCACTTGTAAAAAACTCAAAATGCAAAAGGCTCTCTTTAGAGGTTTGTCTGTTCTGGGCTACCGTAGCAGCACAACGTAGCAATTCCATGGAAGAGGATTTAATATACCATATACCATTATATACCAGGTAGATATAAAGGGCTCATTCTAAGCTTACAAAAACAGAACCAGTTGCAGTTACAGGTAATTATACAGTAATAAAAACATACTTAGGAATATTATATTCCATTTCTGCTAAGAGATCCACCTAAATCCTACATAGTAGACATTTAATTTTGCTATAGATGCTTGTTTATATAGGCAATAAAATTATCCAAGTTTTTTCGGTTACCCAGGACATTTATATGAAACTGATGCGTAAATGATGCTTGGGACACTGAGACATGGTCCCCAATACATTTTTATATGTCTGATGTATTCCCCACCATTTATTTGAAAGTGTACTCTTATATATCAGCTTGCTACAGTAACTGATCCTAACATTTTCTAAAGAAATATCATTTTTAAGCCCTGCTGACATTTGTGCATTTCTCAAAATGTCTCCTCTGTGGTAAAACTCTAATATCCAGGCAATTACAAATTAAATAACACTAGCAAGTTTCTAGAATGTTTCTTTTCCTGCAAGCCTGGATGCTTGCATTACACAAGACAATATGAAATTTTATTTACAGAAAATTACAATATGATATTGTGGCCTATGCGAACATAAAGCAAGGTTTTATAAAAGCCATAGCTGTCATTTAAATCAGCCTGGGGGATCACACTTTTTGATTTACTTTCCCTTTCCTCATAACAGGCTCTAAAGTACATGACAAAATACTTTCAAACCATCCATCATTCTGTGATTATTGGGAGTGTTTATAAAGCTGATGTGGATTGTCTGGGAGTCATGCTGCTACAGGAGACTGAAATATTTTTCTTTAGAAAGCTGGTGTTTCATTCATTTTCCCCAGGTTGTTTCAAAGTTACACCTATGATATTAGATACACCATGTATCTAATAAAAGAGCTGGAAAATTCTGATACCACACCCAATTTATAAGTGTGTTAATAGCAAGTTTAAACTACACATGGGAATTCTCACTCATTTAGATGAAGAAAATCTTTTCATTCATCTCATTGCGAAGATTCATTTGTTTTATGCTAGCACTTCCAGAAAGACTGATATTTTGTCACTTGTTCACCTGCAGTTCATTTCTCTGAATCATTTAGCTCCGACTGTGATTCATTTTCTTGCTGTCAAATAGTACCTTTCAAAATATTAGCCTAATAAATACTGTATTTAAATGTACTATTGCATTACTGTAAAATTAACCCTATACTAGTGTATATACTAGTGTATATTAGTTAATATACTATTCACCCTATACCCTATACTAGTATAAATTATTGGTCAATGTTATCAAGACAATATATGAAAATAACCTATGAATAACCTCGAGTTTCAATAACTACCATAGATACCATGTGTATTGTTTTGGGAAATCATTTAAATTGCTTTTATTACATCCCTTTTTTTTTTTTTTTTACAGAAAATTATTATATACAACAGGATTAATGTAAATAGTACCCTGTGTTTCCACTGTGCTTGTTGGTCTGTTTAGTAGGCTAGGTCAGATTCTTTTGCACAGTTGTTTTTATGGCTCACCTCATTGCATATGTATTTGTTGGAGTTTCCCTATCAGATGCAAACATTTGGTTAGGGGGTATTTAAATGAGTCTCTCAATGTGATTTTCTAAGGTTTGCAGCAGTCATTTTACTGCTAATTGCACCATTAACACTAAAAAAGCATGTCTTAATTTTTGTGGAGATGTTGAGAAAGCAAGAGAGACATTGTGAGCGAGTGTTTCTTTTCTTTGCTAGGATTAATATTTTCTCTTCCAAATTTAATTTATGCGCTTGCAAAAGTCTCACTGCACACAAAAAAGAGAGCATGTGGTAGAAGGGAGAGAATTTTCTCCACTCTACTTATTATTATTTGGATTGCCATAGGAAGACCTTATAAGAACATATCAATTGCAAAGGCATTTTATTCTGTACCTGTTTGCGACTCTATGCTAATTTGTGCTGCCCTTAATGGATTGCGCTGGTCATTATTAAAATGAACTCCCTGTATCTATGCTCATTAAATTGCAAGTTGTTAGTAGATTACCTTCAGAAATGACCACTCCCATCAGGACTAGATTTAATTAAATTTAAAACAGTGAATGGAGCACAGGGCTACAGTGGTTTTTCTGTGCTCTCCTCATTGCTGTTTTTGCTCAGTTTAAGCTCGTGTCTGCGCTCTCATATAAAAGTCAGTAATATCGCTCCATAGCTTTAACATTGTGGATTATTTTGGGTGTGGTGAAACATGGCCCTGTCACAAGCGGTGCAGATTTATTAATTATGAAACGCAGTGATTTTCAGTAAATCGCACACATAAGAAGATTTTTATGGAAGCGGCTGACATTGCAGGAGGAATTTGCAGCTTTACTTTCCGGCAACAATCCGCGTTCATTAATAAGGTAAGAGCCAGACCCGTTATTAACCCTAATATTCTCCAATGAATTGAAAAATGCACATGATAGCCTTCAAGTTCCAAGCCTGGGTGTGGTTAGTGATCACACTGTACACAAACCCAACCGATCTGAGAGGTACAGAGCAATCACACGGGTCAATCGAGCTGGCCTTTAGGGGTCAAACGCTCCTGGGAACAGGGTCGGCTCGCCTAGTCTGAGTACTCCCTAAATCTCTTCCTCTTATTCCAGGCTCCTAAGGTCATTTGAAGCCACTTGACTGACATATCAGTGAGCCAATGGGTCTTCAGTTTTTGGCTACAAGGAGTCAGGAGGAACGAACAAGAAAGACGAACAAGAGTCAGTGCACTAGTGCTTGAAGACAAGAAGAATAAATAAAAGACAAAGAAAGAGTCACAAACAAATCAGTGATCTGTTCAGTACAGTTCTTTCACTCATTTTGGTGATTTGTTCAAAAAAAAATTTCATTTGTTTGTTTGTCTGTTCATTCGCTCATTCATTTGGTTGCCATGTCTAGTTTAATCAACAAAAGGGAACTAGAGGAACAGGAATGTGGAAAAAAAAACCACTGCCATATAGGGTTAGACAACAAATATCACCACAGCGTCAGGGTCATAAAGTAACACACAAGTTTTTCTAAAAGCACTAATTAATAGAACCAAATTATACATTTTGTTCATTATCATAAAATTCTACACAACTAATAATCAGGACATAAGAATACAGAATATCTAAATGTTAATGTTTTATACATTCAATTGAAGAGAGGCGTCAGTATAAATCACTGAGGTCTAAAGTGGCATAAGAAGACTAATAAGAAATTCCCTACCTATCACTCTTTTAGAGAAGTGGGTCCAGGACATGAAAGCTTCTCACAAGGCTCTTTAGCGATGAAGCTCAAAAAAGTTTGAGTGTTGGCCAGGTGGGAATATAAACTCCTCTAAATTCTCACAACGTTAAGTGCAGTTCTAAGAAACAGACCAAGAAAAAGTCCTCAAAGAACATGAGAAGCAGCCACCAGTTGTAGCGCTGAATCCAAACACACACCACATGCATACACACATCTACACAACACTTTTCTTTTATGATCCCTCTCTTTTAAAGCCCGTCCAGGTCTCCAGGCAACAAGGGAGCAAGATGAGGACGTGTTTATGCGTCCAAGCCATTCCTCTTTTCACAGATTGGACACTAGAGAAAAAGCTTATCTGAGCCTGGGGCACATTTTCCCCAACACACACACACACACACCCACACACACAGTGGGGAGAAGCAATGGGGGAAAGAGTTTTATTACAGTTTCCACATCCCTCGCTTCCACAGCTCTCGAGGGCTTTAAACAATTGTTGTCCAGGGCTTCAGTGAGAACAAAAGCTTTATTTTCTTTCTCTCACTAACACACACACACACACACACACACACACAGAGAGAGAGAGAGATGCACACACTACAACAAACCATCTCCCTGGGAACCAAAGAATGCTGCATTCACACCCAGAAAGCTCAGAACTGTATTTTGTTTAAAATAGACTCAATTAATGTGCAAAGCAATCTTTAGAATTCCTTGTAGCAAACGCACAGTTTCCAGTCATGCAGTCAGATGACTTTACTTGATCAGGTATTAAACATTGATTTAAAGATTCCTTATGCTGACCTTTATTACACACAAATAGATTTTTTTTTTAAATAGTGTGAAAATCAGATCTATGTATCTTCTTCATACACTGTTCACTTTCTTGTGACACCATATAACTCACACCCACACAGTTATATATTGACAATTTACACTCATCATACTGCTACCTTAAACATAATGGCACAGCAGGTAGCGTTGCCTCCTTTCAGCTTCAGAGTCCCTGTTTCAGTCCTGAGCTCAGATTACTGGCTGCATTGAGGTATTCCTATTCTTCTCGTTTTCACATGGGTTTTCTCCTATACTCCAGTTTCCTCCCACCTCCTAAAAACATGCCAGCAGGTGGACTGGCTAGGCTAAATTATCTACTAGGTGTGAATGTGTGTGTGCATTGCACATCGCATACAGAGTGACATCCCATACGGACTGTATTCCAGTCTAACACTCAGTCTTCCTGGATCCACCGCAGACCTAAACAGGACAAAGCAGTTACTGAAGAGGAATGAATGAATTAAATAACAGGCATATTTTTTACACTGAGATATTGAAGACTGAGAAGTAGAGGGAAGGGTGAGTGTAATAAGGGTGAGAGAGAAGAAAATAATCAACAGCCTCTTGTGATTGAAGTTGGTGCAATACTGTTAGACAAAATGTTAAATGGTAAAACATTTAGAAAATTTCCTCTGAGTGAGTGCAAACCAGCTGGTGGTAGATTTAAAAAAAAAGCTCTTGTTGAAATTAAGAGATTCTGTTCAGGCCCATAATATATTACCATATTATGTAGTATCATTTGTGTCATTTCTGTCAGTCTAAATATGTGTACTCGCATTTAGGGGTGGAGAACAATGCAGCACATCCCATTTTATAAAATGTCCTACAGGTAGCTTGAAAATAGAAAGCAGAAATTTTCTTCCAGAGAAGGCAACATTTCTCTTACATCCCATCCAGTTGCATTAAATCTAAAAGATGGATAATGAATATTTCACATTTCTAAATAATTGAATAGTTTATGTCTTCCTAGTTCTGCCTTTCCCATTTGAAGTAGTTTACAGTACATTTCAAATACACTAGCATTTTAGTGTCTTGTTCACTGCAGGGAATCAAAATTACTCAGTAGGGCTTTTTTTTTTTTTTACTTAAATGTCAAAATACATAAACTGTCATAATAAATCATTATTCCCTGGTGAGGCACTTTACTTCTGCTACAAGATTTTCAAAGTGCTTTTTAAAGGAACTGAACTCAGAAAACGCTGAGAAAAAAACAGGGAATGTTGTTTTTATGTTGTTTTGATACTAAATAGTCTTCTAAGCTATATTCACTTTCCAAGATTCATTGACTAAACACTGCCACTTGTGCAGTAGTGTTATGTGGTATTTAAGAGAAAATGAAGCTTTCTCCATATACAATGAAGCATTATAAACTCTCAAAAATGGGTTGTCATACCTTGGCCTTAACATGCATTTACAAAGCTACTTTTAATTGTCGTTTTCTTTCAACACCTGGTATTGAATCCATGAACAATTTGACCAAAGGTGAAGTCTTGTTGGACTGGTGTCGGCTTGGTCTTCTGAACCCAACTGAATTTACTTTAAAAAAAAAACTATATTACAAGGCGAGCAATAGTGCTGAAATAATTCATTTTCTCATTGCTCAAACCCTGTGGGATCATTTGTGATTCTGATTTCTACACATTATTTAATGGCCCAAGATAATAATAATTAGCTGAACAGCATTTTCATGCATGAAGATAGGGTTTTAAATCAGGTCACAGTCATTTAATTCAATATTCATTTCAAAACAGAAGCTTTTTAGCAATTAGAAAATTAAAAAAGATAGGGAACTCCTCAAGGGATTACTATCAAATCCTTTGGGTAAAAGGATAAGATGTCCACTATATTTTTGAGGCTAGAAGTCATTCTGGACTATGAGATGCACCTCTATAAATTTTCCATTTTCTAAACTTCTTTGTTGTATAATTACCATTACAGTAGCAGGCATTTTCATTTTTCCAGGGTGTTTGCACCAGCTCTAAAACATCTATTGATTGTTGATTTCTATTATGGTAGGATTTGTCCTATTATTGGTTTCAGGGTCTAACTGTTACCTGTGCTGATGTCCACACTAATACATTTTAGTATAAAAACTTATCACTTTTGCTACGGTTATGCCTGGCCTCCGTACTACTCCGGAGTTTTTGAGCCCCTAAAATGGAGTGTTTTGGAAATGCTGCTCGCCCCGTTTTAGTTTGAAACCATTTTAGTGTGGACGGCCAGAAACGGAGGCTTTTGAAAACGGTGACCCAGACACCCATGTTCACTTCCTGATTGGGTCTTATCAGTCATGATGTATCATACGTTGCTCTCCTATCACGTGACCCTTTTCCGGAAGAAAACATGCCCAAGCCCCGGAGATCTGCAACTAAGCAACCAACTGCAGAGTAGACAATCTGCTTCCTGTTCATACCGGCACACACATGCCCAGTGTACGTAAATGGTCATGTCATACGCGTTTCAGGCGTGTTAGTATGGATACAGATTATTTCAGATCATTTCTAAAACACTCGTCAGGATGGTGATTGTTTTCATTTTAAAACACCATTTTAAAACTAAAATGTATTAATGTGGATGTAGTCTTACAGTCCTGGAGCTGAATTATCCCATTATATCTGATTATTGACCATGACAACTACTGGTTGGTAGGCTCTAGTTTAGGACAATAGCTATATACAGAATAACAATTTATAATTGAAAAATAGCATACAAACTTGACAAAATCCCTTTAAAAAGTGAAAATATTTTGCTGTTTTCAAGTTTTCACTGTTTCACAGTTATGAGACACAAAGTTTTCTTTGTCTGTAGAAGAACTGTGTAGCACAACATCAGCTTGCTTAGTAACATTAACTAGCAATAACATTATATTTGTTTATATTGCAAGACATAAAATAGAAACTTAACGATCGAAGCAGTTGTAAAAGCTGACTAAAATTATGTGAGGTGTTTCAATGGCAAAATGCTCATTGGCAACTCCACGAATTGCTTCAATCAGCTTTGGAGAGACCAGTGAATCATTTTTACTTTTCTATTTTAACAATATTAGTTGTAGTAGCTGAATGTGAAATTCTCCCCTACTGCATAATGACCTTCACATCCTTTATAGTATACAATATATCAACTGGGGAGCCAATTCAGATTAACCATAAGAATTTGTGTTATTCAATTTGTCTTTAGAATTTCCTAACCTAAGATAATATACACTTAATGGACACAAGTTTGTGGACACCTGACCATCACGCCCACATGTATTCCCTCCTCTAACTGTTGCCACAAACTTGGAAGCTCACAATTGTATAGAATGTCTTTGTATGCTGTAGAGTTAAAATTTCCCTTCACCGGAGGCACTGACTGCACCCCAGACCTCCTCACCCAACATCAGAGCCTTACCTCACTAATGCTCTTGTGACTGAATGAGCACAAATCCCCACAACCACGCTCCAAAATCTAGAAGAACGCCTTCCCAGAAGAGTGGAGGTCATTACAAACGCAAAGGGACTCAATCTGGAATAGGATGTTCAAAAACACATACAGTCATATGAAAAAGTTTTGGAACCCCTCTCAGCCTGCATAATAATTTACTCAAAAAAGATAACAGTGGTATGTCTTTCATTTCCTAGGAACATCTGAGTACTGGGGTGTCCGAACAAAGATTTTTAGTGAAGCAGTATTTAGTTGTATGAAATTAAATCAAATGTGAAAAACTGACTGTGCAAAAAATTTGGGTCCCCTTGTAATTTTTCTGATTTGAATGTGTGTAACTGATCAATACTGATTACTTGCAACACCAAATTGGTTGGATTAGCTCATTACGCCTTGAACTTCATAGACAGGTGTGTCCAATCATGAGAAAAGGTATTTAAGGTGGCCAATTGCAAGATGTGCTTCTCTTTGACTCTCCTCTGAAGAGTGACAGCATGGGATCCTCAAAGCAACTCTCAAAACATCTGAAAACAAAGATTGTTCAGTATCATGGTTTATGGGAGGCTACAGAAAGCTATCTCAGAGGATTAAGCTGTCAGTTTCAACTGTAAGGAATGTAATCAGGAAATAGAAGTCCACAGGCACAGCTGCTGTTAAACCCAGGTCTGGCAGGCTGAGAAAAATACAGGAGGATGATTGTGGAGGATTGTGAGAATGGTTATAGACAACTCACAGATCACCTCCAAAGACCTGCAAGAACATCTCGCTGCAGATGATGTGTCTGTACATCATTCTACAATTCAGCACAATTTGCACAAAGAACATCTGTATGGCAGGTGATGAGGAGGAAGAAGCCCTTTCTGCACTCACGCCACAAACAGAGTCGCTTATTGTATGCAGAAGCTCATTTAGACAAAAGCCAGATTCATTTTGGAACAAAGTGCTTTGGACTGATGAGACAAAAATTTAGTTATTTGGTCATAACAAAAAGCGCTTTGCATGGCGGAAGAAGAACACCGCATTCCAAGAAAAACACCTGCTAGCTACTGTTAAATTTGGTGGAGGTTCCATCATGCTGTGGGGCTGTGTGGCGAGTTCAGGAACTGGGGCCCGTGTTTAAGTCGAGGGTCGGATGAATTCAACCCAATATCAACAAATTCTTCAGGATAATGTTCAAGCATCATCACAAAGTTGAAGTTACACAGTGGTTGGATATTCCAACAAGACAATCACCTGAAACACAGGTCGAAATCTACAAAGGCATTCATGCAGTAGGAGAAGTGCAATGCTCAGGAATGGCCGTCACAGTCCCCTGACATGAATATCATCAAATATCTATGAGGTGATTTGAAGCAGGCTGTCCATGCTCGACAGCCATCAAGTTTAACTGAACTGGAGAGATTTTGTATGGACGAATGGTCTAAAAAACCTCCATCCAGAATCCAGCCACTCATCAAAGCTATAGGAGGCATCTAGAGGCTGTTATATTTGCAAAAGGAGGCCAAACTGAGTTGGGGTGCCCAAATTTATGCACCTGTCTAATTTTGTTATGATGCATATTGCATATTTTCTGTTAATCCAATAAACTTAATGTCACTGCTGAAATACTACTGTTTCCATAAGGCATGACATATATTTAAAGGAAGTTGCTACTTTAAAAGCTCAGCCAATGATGAACAAAAATCCCAAAAATTAAGAAGGTTTCCCAAACGTTTTCATATGACTGTAAGGCTGTGGTGTCAGGTTTCAACAAAATGTTGTCCATATAGCATACCTTAATTTATTACCTAAATTGAGCTAAGATTTTCTGTTGTAGTATGATTTCGTGTATGGATTTGTCCATGAAATCATCCACATCATTGCAACCATGTAACATGTGTCATGTATTGTATCATGGCTTACTCTATGAATAAAACACTACTTTTCTTTGTAACAGCTGTCTGCCATATTTTTCAGACTTTCATGTTTCATGCACTCAAACAGAATTATTCACTAAACCCAGAGGATACACAAGATACTCCTTGAAATCCTTTGCAAAATAAAGAACCTAAGAAGACCATCTGTCTTCATGATGCCTCTTGTTACAGGAGTCTTTATTCTTTGACCCATGAAATTAGCTAGGCCTTTAGAGGCAACAGAAGCTATAATTAGCTATATACCAAGGGGCTGGACAGAGCAGGTAATCTTAGGGTCTTACGCAAGTGCAAGTTTTCTAAGGAGGTTATTTATGTGGGAGGTAATGATGTACACGATATGGGGAAGGGTTTTTGGACACCTGACCATCAAACCCATATGTGGTTCTTCCACAAACTGATGCCATAAGGCTGGACACATACAATCGAATAGGATGTTCTGTAGTATTACAACTTCTCTTCAATGGAACTAAGAGGCCCAATCCTTTTCCTGCATGGCAGTGCTCCTGTGCACAAAGCGAGTCTCATGAAGACATGGTCAGCCAAGGTTGGATTGGAAGAATTGAACAACTTTGGGATGAATTGCAACGCCGACTGCTCACTTGACATCAGTGTCTGACCTCACAAATGCTCTTGTGGCTGATTCAGCAAGCACACATGGGTACGATGGTCAGGTGTGCATATACTTCTGTCCATATAGTGTATCAACCTTCAGTAGGCAGGGGTTAATAAGAGTAACATTGTAGAGGTGTGTAAGAAAGGTCCACAGGGCATCTGGTTCAGGAGTCGAGTAAAGTAACGTTCTGCAAATTGCTATTTGTTGCTATAATTTGTGAATGAAAATTTTATTCTTTTTCCAGTAGCCTGGAAAAGTATGGTTAACATAAATAAATACATACCACACCCACTTCTGGGTTTAAATTCAAATATGAAAACAGATACAATTTTTATGAGCACTAAACATATATGTACAATCACGCCAGCTACTGTACCCAGCTTTATTGTAAATCTAATGGATATATTACTATGATTGGTTCATCTCTGACTCCACAGAACTCAATCAAATGCTTAGATTCGGTATTTTGCTCCATGCCAGATACTGTTGAACTCGGTTATAATAATGATAATGGTGATAATGAACCACTCGAATATAGTTGACTTCACATGGAATGAGAGGCTTCTTAACTGTAGGAAGGCTGCTATTGCCTAAATAAAACCAAATTCTATTCTAATTTAATTCATTAACAATGTTAACCAGGAATAAGTTAGGCAATTTGCTAAATACCTGTTTTAACCTCATCAGTAGAGCAGCTTGAATCCTTTCAGGCTGAAATCACTTCAATTATTTGCTCCTCAAAACTAGATCCAGTGCAATTTTTTTAAACAGATACAATCAGAAGCAAAACTCTCGCCCCTGTTAAAAATGAGAGCATTAGCATTGGCTATGTAATTCAATCTTTTAAAGTAGTTATCTAAACATTAATTAAAGGATTAAAGTGACATTAACTCTGGGCAGTTGCTAAACTAAAAGTCAATATCAAGCCGTCCATTTATCTCCAAGATACAAGAAAAGGTTGTAGCTGAGCATCTAAGCTCATACTTGTGTAGGAATCATGAAGAAATCCTTCAATCAGGATTTAACAATGGTGGAAAGAGTACAAAACTCATTGAGTTGCATAAAAGCACTAATATTCTAGCAATAACTCACTTGAGTAAAAAAAAAAAAAAAAAAAAAAAAAGAGTCGTCGTCATCATAAACCCTGAAGAGTAAAAAATTCATCCGGGGAAAACTATTTCAGTCACGAATTACTTTTCCACAGGTTTATAACTGACACAACTAATGTGAAAAAGTTGTATTTTTTATTCTGGTCTAACTTAGCTTTTCAATAGCTTGGGAGGTTTGTTAGGGGTCATTAGCATGTTCCCAGGGTCCTGTGTTCTCCCCCATAAAGTTCATGCCAATGTAACACACACACACACACACACACACACACACACACACACACACACACACACACCAATTGTCATAAAATCCTCATTCACGTTCATACATTCTAAACTTTATTAACAATTCTAAAGACCTCTTTGAGTGATACAAAATATTTTGCTATTTGACCAACCTTCATGTGCACAGCCCCACTTAGTTTTTAGTGCACCTGGTAGTTGTAAAATGTGCTATGAATATTGTATATGTAGGGTATATTATCCAGTATGGCATGGATAGAGTCCATACATAAGAAATGGGTTTGTACCACAGAGACGTTCATCCCTTGCAAAGACTGTCAGGGGGGAGGCAAGAAATGTTGCCCTTTTCCAACGCACAAAGTATTTAGTCTAGTTTCATGTCTTCGGTGTGGATTTTGAGATATAATGGGCTAGCACTTTTGCCGGAACCAGCAAATGCTGGTTGGTGATATTCCCTCTACTGTGTTAGTCTCAGACATGAGAAACACACATGCTGTATCAAATACAGTTGAATAAAGGTACATATAAAACCACTCAGACAAGCTGCTAGACTTTATGCTGGATGATTGTATGCTGTCGACTCTGAACTACCTGTTACGGGGTTACTGTAAATTTCACTAGATGGGTGATGGATCCACTACGGCATAAGTCAAATGTGATAGACTCTTGATTTTTTTTTTTTGTTAGAGGCTATTTTGCCATGTCACTATTAATGCTGTCCTGTATAGATTACACCTTAGCCTAAGTGTTCCCTATAGGACAGGGATGTCGAACTCAAACTCTGCCTGGGCCACATCAGCATTTTTGTGAGCCGTGGAAGGATGATAATGTATTCACACATCATCAATTGTACTGACTAACACCAAACCAGGCTCCAACAGTAGAATAGGGAAAAAAAAGGAGGGCTGGCAAATATTGAAACAGCCTAAATATTTGCATTGTAAGCCCAAAACTAACTCCCTGCTCAGTGCATAATGTACTCTGTATCTGAGAACTGCTGTTGTAATCAAGAAGTCTGTGCCACACAAACAAAATTCATTTGCATTGTACTGAATGTGCTTGCAAGATAAAACCTGTCCCAAACACAGAAAAATGCTGATAACCCAGGCAGCATGTTCCTAAATGGAAGGTAGTGACGATAGGCAGTAATTGAACAGCACTATAATTCTCTATAGCAATAATTGTAAATGCTCAATTTGGCTATAAATAGTATAACTGACGGTCATGAATATGTTCTAGAGATAGGCTCCATATTTCCAACAATCCATAGGATACAGCTGTAACTGATAATGAATGAATGAATTTCCTGTAGAAATCGTAGCGGTGCTATAAATCCAAATAATACAATGAACAAGCAGGAGACCGAAGAATACTAGACAAGATGCAGTCTATTTATTTGAATATTTCTGCTACCAAATATTTATTAAATATACAATCTCCCATCTGCCCGTGCTCTGTCTCCGCAGTTTAAAGTATTAGACAGGACAGGAAAAGTCCAGTATATAGAGAAAGAAATGTCAGCTGTTCTTTCCACTAATGTCTGGAAATGTTTTCCTTTAAAACAACAGAATGGAGACTTGGAGTGAAGGATGATGGTGGGAGAGGAAAGAAAGAGAGGGGGAAAAAAAGGCATGTAAAATTCTTGCCTCTTAACCCAGCTATTAAAGGAAATTAGGAATCAGACAAGACGGAAGGAATGAATATCCCAAAGTAATTGGCCCACAAGATTAATAAATTACAGTCCCCAACATTTTTCCATGTTCGTTTGAATGTTATATTGTAGTTTTAAAAATTTGAAGGCAGAATCAATCTCCTATGCGACGGTCTTGAAGGTCTGGAGGATCAGGTTGGTTTGGTGGATGAGTCGGTTGGCACTGATGAACACGTTTATTGCCCTGCGAGACGGAGACAGGGAGAGGTGAGGGAACGAAAGCAAAAAGAAACATTGTGATCCGGTTTCGGATTTAAAAAATAGGTCTAAAGATGCATTTTATTCACGCTACACAAATGTTTTCCACAAGCCACACTGAACCAGTGGTAATAAATACTACAGGATAATGCTCATGCTCCAATACAGGCACAGTTAGTGCTAGATTATTATTATTATTTTATTTTATTTTATTATTATTATTATTATTTTTTTTTTTAAATGGCACAAATTCAACCTTTTTTTTTTTTTCTTTTTTTTTTCCCCCATATATAAATGTAAAATCTTACTAGGGTATAATCCTGATATAAAGCACATAAAACAGTCAGGTGTGAACAGAGTCAGTACATTTCCTTTACTCAGGCTCGGACAAGTTCATACCCGACCCAATAGAGGTGTGTACACTGGGTTGAGATCTGCCGAGTCTGTAAGCCATCATATGATTTACATCATTTTCAACCTCATCAAACCATTCGGTTTATCCCGAACCCTGTGGCTGGGGATACTGTGCCTCATTTATCAAGCTGGAAATGAACAGATTTATTCTATCCTATAAAATGAGGAAGAGTTAGTGTGCGTATGGCAGCTGACATGCTGCAATGGCTGATCTGCATTACTACAAGATTTAGTGCACGCCATGCTTTCCCCATTTCGTCGTCATTTTGCCATTTTCAGCTCTGCAAGCTTTGCCTTGGAATTTTGTGGCTCTCGCTAAATGCAAACTGTGCACTGAACGCACACGGTCATTTACCGGTAATTCGCTTTTATTAATATCCGATTCTTCTTAATATAATTTTTGTTGTTCTTCAAACGCGTTTACAAATATAACATTAAAAAAAAAAGTCAAATAACTCTTGCAGAGCAAACTGCTAAGTCAAGAAATGATCCTTGAGTAAAGCTAGACATGAGTGACTAACTTCCTGACTAACAAACTTTTTAAAAAAGAGAATTATACATGGAATGTGTTGCTACAGCATTTAAATCTATCTGCACTATGTAACTGCTGTGTTTAGCATCATCAGCTAACGAAGTCTTTATCGAGTACATCTACTCTCACCGACTTTATTAAGAACACTTGTACATCTGCACAGCCATGGAATTATCCAGTTAGCCAATCAAGTGGCAGCAGCACAACACACAACAGCAGGACAGGACTCAGATATGCAGATACAGAACAAGAGCTTCAGTTCACATCAAACATAAGAATGGGAAAAATCTCGGTGACGCTGGCATGGTTGTTGCCGTCAAATGGGTTGGTGGGAGTATTTCAGTACGTACCGACCTCCTGGGATTCTCTAGAATTAGATGGAGGGGACTCCAGTGAGTAATCATTGGCGATGGAGAAAGACCAGACTGATTGGCTAATGCAAAGAAAATCAGAACTCTTTACAACCGTGGGATGCAAAAAAAAAAAAAGGAGCACAAAACATGTCAAACCTTGAGGTGGAGCCACATCAGGTTCTACTCCTGTCAGCCAAGAACAGGAATCTGAGGCTACAGTGGACACATCCATCCATTATCTATAGCGCTTTATCCGTTTGGGTGGCGGGGAAGCTGGAGCCAATCCCAGCATCTTGGGGTGAGAGGCGGGGTACACCCTGGGCAGGTCACCAGTC
>JAQQZR010000037.1:16359996-16381576 GCA_030068235.1 Notoglanidium macrostoma | reverse complement strand
GCTGGGATTGGCTCCAGCTTCCCCGCCACCCAGACGCATAAAGCGCTATAGATAATGGATGGATGGATGGATGGATGCACACCATTATTTTGGTATAGAACACATCTCTCTTTAAAACAACAACATACTACTCCTAATACACACATTTCTGTTAACAGCTAATTCAGTTTGAATCTTTTGAGAAAAAGATAATAGTTATCATTAGACTTCATCAGACTTCAGTCTGGTAATTGTCACGGTTAAAGTTTTTTTTTTCTTCTCATCTTCTGAATAAAAGAGATAATAACCACATTGCTTTAGTCACTTATCAGTTGGATGCATAAACATTTGTATTTTTATGAGTAGGCTCTTAGAGATAATGTGCTTATAAAAGAATTTGAATCGTTCAGGGAGAAGAAAAATGCACAGCACTGTAGCTGCACTCTGACTTGTGACTTGAACTCCCGTTTGATTAAGGTTTGGATATTTAATGGCGCATTGGGGCAGTCTGGTTTCATTATTTGTTCCGGCAGGAATCAAAGAGCAACAAAATTATTGGCAATTATCATGAGGGTGAAGAGACATCACGTTACACCCCGACATATGATAGTCAGAATTTGAAGTCATACTACCTGCTGCTGCTATGATGCAACCTACAAATATTGTAAACGTAATAAACGGACAGACAGACTATCCCTCTCCAAAGAGAAATAGGGCCTGAAAACTCAATACACACTTACACAAAAGTTCTGACAGATTTATTGACTATTTCAACAACTCACAAGGTGGGACTCGATATTGGAAAACATGTCTGTAAAGACAGAGCCGTCATATTGGGTGCGCGTGTGTGTGTGTGTGTGTGCGCGTGCGTACTTAATAGTCTGCAGGAAGCGCACTCTGTCGTTAATCTCGTCCGGGATTTTGCTGAGGATCTGTTTCAGTGCTCGAGCTCTTTCGTTCAGCTCCTGAAACTCTCGCTGCGGCCTGTCAATCATGTACTCTGAGGACACAAAACACACCCATACATCACTTTAATAACACCTGACATAACATCATAACTTTGCACTAAACTCAAAAACTATTTCTGACAGCCCTTTTTAGAGGCAGTGAAAAATGAGACGGCTCTGTACTAGCAAGGCACAAATCAGTCTCGCCGGAGAACAAATCTCTCTACTTTTCACCTTGTTTCTTCACACGCTGGTGGGTGTCAGACATTGATCATGATTTCTGATTAAAAAAAAAAAAAGAAAAAAAGTGAGAACTAGAAATAACCCAGTGCTATTTTGCCCATGCATGAATTTAAATTTGTTGCTTTCTGTATTTATACCCTGTCTCTCCTCTATGGCAAAAACTCCAGTTGTAATTGGTGTAGGTGCCATAGTGAGGGTTAGGGGAGTTAATTTTATGTCTTTGTTTGTGCGGGTTGAATTAAATAATTATGCCTTTGAATAAAGTTGAAAAACTATTGCTTCGGAGTAAACACAATCCTGCTTCCTGCTCGCAGATTTTCTGCTTTTGTTTTGCTTTATTGCAGCAAAGAGCAGCTATTTACAGAGCCACGAAGTCTGTTCCAATATCACGGCAAAGCCGGAACACACATAATTGGGTAATTTTCGCTGCACCTAAGTGAAGATTGAAAAAAAAAATAAAAATACCCCCCGAAACAATTGCTGCTTAATTCATACAGCTGTTTAAAATGACATTTTCGTAGGTGGCATGAGCCGTCAGACTGTTCTATTGTCGTGTCGAGTTTTGTCCCTATTACACTCATGCTTAAAGCTCTACTATTTGCAGTTTCATAGCAACGATGAAGTAGATGAAATGGTTAAGCGCCTTTGCTACGGACTCTTATCGCTCTGCACTGAGAAGAGACAGAGGGGGGAAAAAAAATAGATCAGATTTTCATGAGGATTTGCCGTGATGGAAATAATTTAAACCTTGTGAGTAAACAGGAACAGGGTGATTAAAAAGCTGAACGAGCAGACCGGACTCGCACACTCCTCATTGTTATGGTAATGGTGACCCCCAAGCCCTGCTCACTACATGCCCATAACTTTGGCTCGGATGTAACGTGCACATGAATGAAGATTGTCTACAGGGTGTCTGGTTTAGGATACATGTAAACAGCTCGTCAGAATTCTGCAATCGGAATACATTCGTTCGGATTGCCGAAATTCTCTGCATTGTAAATATAGCTTTATGAATTCATCTTAATATTCTTGGATCAGCTGCACAGCTTTTTTTATATTTAAGCATATTACTCTGTATGTACAGTAAAACTAATAAGAAAGGTATTAGACTGCGGACTGTAAGTCTGGACCCTTGGAGGGCCGGGTGAGGGAACACAAGCCAAAGAAAATGAGACTCCGATATTGGATTACCAGCACTGTGCAGAATGTATACAGAGTGGAGAGCAATCCTGTGTGTGTGTGTGTGTGTGTGTGTGTGTGTGTGTGCGCGCTTTCTTCAAATGCACATAGGAGAGTAAACTCGCGCTCAAGAGCTTCAGCTATTGTTATGGCTGCTTTATTATTTTTCCATGCCCCATATAAGCATGTTTATTCACAGTCCCAGACTGCATCCTCCCGGCGGCTTTGTGAATGCAATGATTGCTCCAATTAAAAAAAAAAAAAAAAAAAAAAGGGGGGAAGAAAGAAAGAAATCTCATCTGTGGAGAAAGCGTTTCGGGACGGACTGTCCGTGCTGAATTCGGCACTGAGAATTTCGTAGCACATAAATTATAAAGAATACACATGACAGGTTTAGCGACGGAGGCCTCGATCTTTCAATAAACAATCAAAGCTAGAACACACACACACAGTGTAGAGAAGGATTACAAAAATGGGATTAAAGTATGAAAACGGGCCTGGTTAAAGATGGAGGGAAATTTCACATTCAAACACAAGTGTGCCTGTGAATTCATTACTGGCATGAATCTGAAGATGTGACAAAAATGTGTCGCAGAGAGCAGGAAATTAAATTATGACGAGGGGGAGAAAAAAATATCACCATAAAACATGGCGTTCATATATATATGCAATTTGTAGGGAAACAGCTCCACCTAGGGGACACACAGCAAATCTGAAGCGGTCAGAAACGCACGTACATACGCTCAAACACACCTTTGACGTCGTCTGCAGCCATGCGTAATAAAGACTCCGAGAAGTTGATCTCGACGTGCTTCTTCTCCAAGATCTTCATGATGATCTCCTGTGTGAGACCCGGGTTCTCCTTCTCTGCCTGGGTGCAGGTTAATATTTTATTTGGATCAGCACAGATGACAGACAATACATGGCCTCACTATAGCAAAGAATGGTGTTAAAGCACAGGGGGGGGGGGGGAACAAACAAAAAAAAAAAAAAAGGTTTTACAATTTTACAAATGTATACGGATGTGCCTTTGTTACCTTTACGAAAGCAGCCCTTAGGGTTTGTGCTGCAGACAGATTCACTCTCTCCAACTGCAATGGCAAACAGAAATACTCAGTAAACCTGTTCCTGGTTACACAGTGAAGAGTGAAAGAGCTTCGTTTACATGCTGCCTACCCGCTAATAATCTGCCTGCGTAATCGCAATTAAAGGAAAAAAAATTTAAAATAAAAGGGCAACAATAGAAAGAGCTCATATGAAATCTGCAATTCATTCACACGGGCAGCAATCTTTATAAAACAAACACAGCCAGCGAGTCTTTGGAGATTTGGAGAATTATTCGAGAGAAATCCTGCTCCTGCCAAAATGTCTGTAAATGTTTACACTGATTCTAATTTATGCAGTAACAGTCAATTCCATCTTCTGGGCTTGTCATAATATTGACATTTCTCCACTCATCAGTGGGAGTTTATCAGTTCTCTTCCCTTCTGTCTTTGTCAAGGTGACTTGAATATAATCATTTACGAGTTGAAAAGATTAGCGGCAGGCGGCCTTGGCTTACTAGAGTTGAAGGAAGGAAGGCAGGCAAGATTAAGAGAAGAATGAAGTGAAGAGGCAGCAAAGGAGGCTGGAAGGATGACCTGCGGGGCTTTATGAAAGGAGTGGGGCTTATAATGAGCTGTATAAATTATGAGCCAGTGTCATTTTGCATGCACGCAAGTGAGTGTGTATGTAAATGACCGAGTTCATGTGCAAGTATGACCATATCACGCCTGACAATCACATCCATACGTGCTTATCGAACAGCTTATTCCAAAACCATGGGCAGTGATATGGACTTTGCTGTTACAATTACTTCCACTCCTCTTTGAAGGCTTCCCACTAGATTTTGGAGTGGGGCTTTGCCCATTCAGCCAGAAGAGCATTAGTGAGGTCAGGCACCGATGCTGGTCACCAAAAGGTGTTCAAGTTTGGGCCTCTTAGTTCCAGTGAAGAGAAATCTTAACACTACCGCTTACAAAGACATTCCAGAAAATTGTGTGCTTCCAACTTTGTGGCAACAGTTTAGTGAAGGCCCACATGCGAGTGTGATGTTCAGGTGTCCACAAACGTCTGACCATATCATGTACTATAAGTGAGTGTATATGCAAATAAGTATGGAAATACAGTATGTATGTATGGGAGTCAGGGAACATGTAAAGACACTCAGGCGGCACTTTATTTAGTTACAACTACCTTGAACATGAGCTCACTGGCCATTTCTAGGTTCATTTATACACAGGTCACTTTGTAGGTAAAAAAGTTACTTCCTTTTGCTCTTCCGCATCCAACAACAGAGAGGAGCCACTGCTGAAATTACCTGGATGACGGACCACCGATATGCTCTTGGATGTCGCAGTAGTATGAACGTAGGCTTTTGGGTTTTTTTTAACACCTTACACTACATGTCCACCTAACATTTCTCTGCTGTCTGTTCGTGACCAACGCAGAGATCAGACTATGCAAATTCGGTCCACGTTTAAGACGTGTGTCGGGGACAACACATGGGCTTTGTAGCAGGACTGCGTTTGGGAAGCCCCAACGAAAAATCTAGCATGTCAGATTTTTGAGCAGTGAATGGTGATTTGCACCCGAGACAGGGCAAGGATCTATGGCACTGTGATTGCTTAATCTGGAATGGCGACCAGAGCTTACGTGTAGTCTGGTCCTGGCAGCTGCGCTCATTTGCATAAGGTTTTGCTTTCGCCATCACACTGCGAGTCAAGTTGCAGCTAGATTTGTCGTTTTAGTGGCACTGCTGTGCAGGGAATAATCCTCTAACCAGAAATATCCCTAACATACAGTCCTGAACTGTAACACATACCAACAAGGTAGGCATGTCGAATAAAGTGGCCACTGAGTGCATAGAGACACGTGAGGGAGTGAGTTAGTTAGTATGTATCTCGCCATCTCCCTTTGTACCTCATTGAACACGGGGTACATCACGGCGTAGAGTGACATGGAAACCATTGGGGCCGTCTCTGCTTCATTCTTGATCTCTTCCATTGTCATCGTTGTCGTGGCGATGTGAGGATGAGCGGGGATTCATTCACTCCTGAGGGTGCTCGGTTCAAGCCAACACTGTGTCTGCAACTGAAGGACAGGAAAAACAGTCATTATTAGTGCTTCATGTCTACAACGATCATTTCCATAAAAAGAAGCGAGAGGAAAAAACGTATTTAATATGGTGTAATCATGGATCATTTTCAACTGCAATTAAACATTGTTCCGCTCCACATGTTTGTGCGTCTGACACTAGACATAATAAAGAGAAGCTCAGAAAATAAAGACATAAATACCACAGCACAGCTCGCTGAAATGTCAGCTCACTGAAACGGGACAGAATGGAAAAAGACCAGGTGACATTTTTCCAAGCTTCAGCTGTCCAGTTTCGGACACTCCGTGCCCTCTTTAGCCTCGTAATCCTGTTCTTTTCTGACTGGACTGGAACCTGATGTGGTGTGCTATTTCTGTAGCCCATTCATGTCAAGGCTTGGCATGGTGTGCTTGCAGAGATGCTTTTCTGCTTAACACATTGTGAAGAGGGAAGGCGTACGGGTCCTTAATAAAGCCTGTAATTTCCATATTCTATTTACTGAAACAATTAACGAAGACACGGAAAGGAAGTCTTTACGCTTCGGTGCTCGGGCCAAAATAAAAGCGTTTGCTGTGATGGGATGTAACGTAAGCAGCGTCTATCTCAGATACTGGATTATCTCTTGTCACCTGCAGCCAAGACGTGCTGGGCATAAATGACCCAACAGTGCCTTCAGTAGTGAAATATTACCTTCTCGAATAGTTTCAGAATTTATTACACCAAGGTAGACTTTTCGGAGAGCATCACGGGTATTGTAAATATGCTTTAATAAGGTAACAAGCTGCTGTTTGGATGTTAATTAAAAAAAAAAAAAAAAAAAAAGTTCTTTTCCCGCTTTCACAGCACTCAGTAAAACTACTGAAGTTTTCGATATGACAAAACTATTTCCCTTGCTGGAAGAACTTCATCATGATACACAATGTCTGCATTTTGCGCCACGTTGACCACAACTTGGTATCAGCAGCTGCTTGTTTTTTAAATCAAACATTCAAAATCCAGCACCGTGCTGTTATAAACCAATTCAGCTGCCTGCCATCCGAAGTGATCGTGCTAACGTGTGTGGACCGGAAGCAGGGGCGAGACTCCAGAAATTAAAACCGGAGACATTATTACGCTGTTAAATTATATCCGCTCGTCTGCGAGGAGCCATTTCATTAAGCGCCGGGCTGTTTCGCGCAGTCAAAAAGCCTTTATTACATTGTTTAAATTAAGTGGCCTGTTGCAAACTGTTAAATCTCATTTTATGTCCTCTCAGGATTTCATAACTCACATTAATTATAAATGAAGAGTGAGGACTCGGCTGGCTGGAAGCCCTGACGCCATAAACACGTGAGAACGCTGCGGAGCGAAACGTCTCGGAGAGCGGCAGGGTCTGCGCCAGGCGACCTCTTTTGATTTGCATACTTCATTACACTGCAAAATGGTGACAGGGATGGACATAAATATCCCAGGAGCAAGCGAGCGAACCTGTTGGACTCGTTTATTATAGCTGTCGCTGTAGTCAGTCAAGTCGGCAGTGCCAGTTAATGACCAGCTAAGCGTTTTACTCTCATGCAGGTCCGTGACTTAGCATGTACCGCATACCATGAAGGTAGTTTATCGTTAGCCTGTTCGTTATGAATGCAAGGGGGGAAAGCATTCGCCCCATCACCAGGACAGCAAGTTTAAATCCGGACGTGCACGGTTAGCCGTGTTCCCTCAGTGAGAGGGATGGCATGCGCGCTCTCTCTCTCCTGTCAATCACAGAGACACTATCCAATGAGCTCATGTATGCGGAAGAGGGCAGATAGCGCTTTCTTCCGAGTGAGTTACGCTGCACCGTGATGCAGCAAGGAGAAGAAAAGAAACAGGCGTCTCAGACGGAGACTTGTTAGCCCTCGCGATGGAGGCGGAGGCATGAAGGAGGAGAGGCCGTACGCACGCACGCTCGCGCTTGTGGAATTCACCAGGTGAGAAGTGGAAATTTCTTGTGGCGTTCGCGAGATGTGACGTGTTCGCTGGCGTTTTCACAGAGGACCATGGGAGTGCAGCTTTCTCAGTGGATGGTAAGTTAATACACTAATTTTAGTCGTATAGCGCTTAGCATAATTTCGGAATGTCCGAGGGATTTTGGTGATATTCCCGATGACCTCATCTTTTCTTTATACTTTTACATTACCATACACGCGCCTCAGTACAGGAGAAAAGGGGGAAAAAAAAGGAAAAAAAAGAAAAAAAAAAAAAGAACTGGGTCTTTACACTTTCCGTACTGACAAACACACTTTTATAAATATCAAACATGTTTCCGTTGGCTTTATTTTTCTTTTTTTAAAGAATGCAGGGGTCATTTTGGTAAAATGCTGCGTGAGCCAAAATAGCACAGCAACAACAACAAGGCAAAGTTCACAGGGCAAAGTTCACCTAGATAAGTAACTCTTACCAGAAACAACTCGCTGGGTGATTTCTGTACATATTAAATATGACCACTGCTTTAGCTATTTATAAAAAAAAAATTAAAAAAAAGATTTTTTTTTTGTTTGTTTGAACTACCTAGAAAACAATTTGTACCCAATGTTGAACTTTCTTCTAATGTACTTAACAAAGCCAAAGTCTGAACGTTTACTTTTCACAAAACTAGTGTTACAAACAAGTCAGAGAAGAATTCTGCTAGCAGTTTAGCATCGTGACACTCGGCATCTTCGACAGTTTTGCTTTATGCGCTTTCTGCCGTCGTGCGATGCCGAAGCCGGGAAAAGCTCCACGTTAGAACCGACTCGGGTACAGGTACAGTCCTAACCTGATTCGTATGGGGCTTCGGCAACCAAACTTACTCCGCAATCTCCCAAAACGCTTCCCGTTAATATATTTCAATGAGTCAACATCTGAGTAACATGACATTCACATGCCGTTTGTACAACATGACACTTCACTTCATTAGCTTTTTCAGATCCTGTCAAAATGTAGGTTGAGAATACGAGCCCTCCTGTGAAGCATGGAGGCGGCGGCGCCCTGTTGTGGAGGTGTTTTGACCGGCATCATGAGGAAGGAGGATTATCTAGAAACGCTGACGGAATGAGACGTCAGCCGGAGTTCGGCTTTCAGCAGGACACCGATCCTGAGCGCACCTCCGAAAAGGTAAGAAAAGGGCTTGGAAATGATCGGCCATCGGAAAACCCTGACTCGGATCCCAGAGAAAATTTGGGACTGCACCGAAACAGCGCGCCTAAGCAAGACGAGCCGCCGGGACCACCAGGAGCAGCGAGCGAAAATTGAGAGAGGTGGAGAAATTTCACTTCGCTGAAATGTTCCATGAAATTCGAGTCCCCGTGTTGACAGGAATACCAAGTGGCAGGGTGCCGACATGCTTGACTGATCTACAGTAGTGTTTGAGATGTGCCAGATCCCAACCGAACCTAAACAAAGTTGACAGCGCTTAGTGAACTGGTTACAAATGGAGAAAAGGAGAGGTTTAACAAGAGGCTTTTCACCAGCCTTCACCTTCACCCACGCTTGTCAACTTTAATAACAATGATAACCTTAAAAACACAGAGCGTCTTGGCGTCTAGGCTTTCCTGTTATAACCGGACCGAATTGGTAAATAAACCACTCCTCAAACCGAACAAGAACCTCCAACCTTTTTCTCTCGACCAAGGGACGGTTGTTAAAGGGAATGGTGTGCAAGACACACAGCGGAAAACACGCGGATGATCACGCTGCTGTAGAACATCGCACAGCCCCGGGGGCGGGACTTATACTTCCTGTGGAGCGTCTAATTGGTCGAACGCAGGACTAGTACAGGATGAGCGTCAAATAATGGTAACCATTTTCACAGAAGTGACGAACTAGAAGTTAAAGTGAAAATATCATCTGATTTTAACAATGTCACAAACGTAAACACGTAAAAAGCCCAACTCCATACAATTACTTACAGAAAATGATTCAAACTAATTAAACGAATAACCAAAACTAAATCCAGAAAAGCTCGTTTGTATTTCAAAAACAACAATAATAATAATCGTATTAAATGTAATAGCCATATAATAATACTTTTGTACAAACAGCAACTAATACCTACCTTCCCTCTCTCCTATCTTAGCTAACTACATGGCTGTTTCTTCTGGAATTGGATGTTTATTCAGATTAAACTAGCTTTGATAACTTGACAAGTATTTTTAAGCGTCTTAATTTTATGTATTCGTTACATTACGGTGAAACAAACAAACTGCGTTGGTGAAACTACATTAGCTTGCTAAACAAAGCTATGTGAACGCTAGCATGCTAGCCATGTAGCCGGTGGCCTGAGGTAACCTGCGTCTTCCTGCGCAGCCTGCACCCCAAGGACCCTTTGGTGGCTGCGCGTGCACCTGCTCGAAATCATATTAACTCGTAGGCATTACAGACCAAGCTATTTAGGTAACAGCCATCTGAATTATGTGCAGATTCTCAGCACCCAAAGCATTGACTCCTTGGAAATATAACATTGTTTAAACGTGAAAGTTTAATTTGACCTTAAAGGGATTGAAACGAACGGTTTATATTTATGCGTTAGTATGCTAGCAAATTTTTCATTAGCTAACCATTACACGCATCAACGAAACGTAAGTAGTTACTAGTGTTGGGACAATGGTTTACGTAAACCCTCAAACGTACGAAAGAAATATACTTTGTATCAGGCATATCAAATATCTACCTAAAATGTTGGCAGACGGCTCTGGGGCCTTAGATTCATCCAATGAGATTGTAACCGGAACGCACAAGCATGCAGGATGTGCAGGAAGTGCAAGATATTACACTACACCTGCTAGCCAGCCAAGCTAATAGTTTCGAGCTAGTTAGGGCTGAATAAAAATACATCTCTAGCCCCTTGATATGTGCACTTGATAGGGTTTGAAATAATAGTATCTACAGCCTAGGTAGTACACTCTATGTCCAATATGGATACATTTGGAATTTAGTCATTTAAGTCGCTACTAAGGCGTACTTTTACAAACGGTAATAAAAGAACTAAGTTATTTAGGTTACATTTAGTGACGTTAATCCCATACCTGTTGTGTTAAAAAATAAAGAGTTGATTTGAGGAATTTAAAGTTGTCTCCCCGACGCTTGTCCGCTGAATAATCTTTCGAAATGTTCAGGCTAGAAGACGGAAGTTTTTTTGGCCCAAAATCCACAAAATATAGGTGAGGTTTTCTGCTTTCAGCGACAGATGATTCGCAAAGGTGTGGACACAGAATTTGTAGTCTTTCCAAAGCGTTAAACTAATCGACAAGGTGCGCCGCGTCTCAGAAAAACAACTACAGTTCCCATTGAGCTCCTTTCATTGGCTGTTGGCAGTTCGGAACTCAGTGGATTGTCTTCCGGTTTTCCAAATACCTACCAACGGTTTTTATTTTTATCGGTTTTTTTTTTCTTCCTGTATATTAACATCATGACACCGTGGCATTATAAAATATTATACAATTATTATAAATATATAACATTTAATGAGAAAACCTGATTTCTGTGATGGTGCAGGATTGACCAATCGGGGCCGAGAGGGGGTGGAGCCTCAGCTGAATATATACATATATAATTATATGTACACAGCAGTCGGAGCCACCTGCCTCCGTGTACGAACCTGAGAGCACGCGCGCAGGATACTTGCATCTATTTCGGCTTCATCATAAGGTGAAGTACAAATTATTTAAATGCCTCGCGAACATGTGATTAAAATATGAACTAGACATACACGATGGATAACCTGATGGGCTTATTTTTTTTTTTTTTTAATATTTCACCTTGGGTAGACGTTACAGTACATGACAAGTATCATGGTAATGCCTTTACATAAGATGAGGAATGGGATCTTTACTTCATTTGAAATCATAACATGCTCTCATTGATTTCATACATACATAAATGTACGTAAGTGTATGTAAATGTATGAATTTACTGCAAGCAAGGTGTGTATATACATGCCAACCTTATACACACACACACACACACACACACACACACACACACACACACACACACATAGATAGATAGATAGAATAGAAGTGGCATAACATACTATTTATGACTACATCATGTCACTTCAATCCTGCTTTTTATTTACTAAAATTATGTTGGTCTATTGCACACTGTCTAATGCAAACTGCTGCTAGTGTCTAACAGTGCATCAGTAAGGTTTTTATTGCAGTATAGAAATGTATGTTCTTGAAGCCAAAGGAACAGTGTTGCTGTAACAATGTTATATTTCTGGAATTGGCTGTGCGGATAACATCATTGAGGACTCCGAGAGGAAGATGATTCGAGCGAACACAAGCGTGAACGTGTTGCTCCAGAAAATCTTGTTTCATGCTTCTGTAAATAAGATTTGTAACAATGTCCTGTCGTCTGTTAGTGTGGTTATCTGAAATGACAGGTTTGTGTTTCTTCTGCTTAAGATAGAGAAACACTGGGATCAGCTCAGAGAGCAAGAGAAAGGAAGCGGGAGTAAGAGACACGGAGACGGAAGATAGAGGGACAGAGGAGGACAGAAAAAAAAGTAAGAGTAAGACAATAGGGAGGTGGAGAGAGAAGCAGAAAGAGAATGAAATGTAGAGGATTACAGAGCAAATGGAATTGAGGTAGAGAGAGACCAGCACAATATATGTGAGAGAGAGAGAGATGGACCATGTGTATTATATCAGTGACTAACTGTGAAAATTGGTCTTTTCATTAGTGACATCGCATCAGACTGCAATGTGAAAATGATCCCTCAAAGCAATCAGTAAATAGTTTTATTCTGTACTGCCCTGTAAAACACAACATGCACACAATCTAACAAGTGATAACTCGATTAGCTTTTCCTGAAGGAAATCCTGCAGTTTAAACATGACATTTAAACATGAAATTTAATGTTTTCAAAGGCTTATGTATGAATATTTTAATGATTAAAGATGAGAATGTGAACAAAATAAGAGAGAAAAGAAATGAATGGGAGGAAAAGAATGAAGGGAATAGAACCCTGTTTCCAAAAAAGTCGGGACGTTCTATAAAATGTAAATAAAAACAGAATGCAATGATTTGCAAATCATGTAAACCCATATTTAATTCAATATAGAAAAGACAATGTACCAAGTGTTGAAATTGGAAATTTCACTGTTTTTTGGGAATATATGCTCATTGTGAATTTTATACCAGAAACACAGGATAAAAGTTGGGACGGGGACATGTTTACCACCGTGTTGCATCACCTCTTCTTTTAACAATACTCCGCAAACTTTTGGGAACTGAGGAGACCAGGTACTGGTACTTTGAAAGTGAAATCCTGTCTCATTCTTCCAGCTGCTCAACGGTTCTCCTTTGTTGCTTTTTTCATTTCATGGTGTGCCAAATATTTTCTATGGGTGACAAGCCTGGACTGTAGGTAGGTGGGTTTATATAGAGTCTTCAACTACAGAACCATGCTGTTGTAATATGTGCAGAATGTGGTTTGGTATTGTCTTGCTGAAATAAGCAAGGCCTTCCCTGAAAAAGCCGTAGTCTGAATGGCAGCATGTTCCTCCAAAACCTGTATATATCATTCAGCATTAATGGTGCCTTCCCAGATGTGCAAGCTATCCATGCCATGTGCACTAAAGCAGCCCCATACCATCACAGATGCTGATTTTTGAACTGTGTCCTGATAACAAGCCGGCTGGTCCCTTTCCTCTTTAGCCCAGAGGACGCTTTGTTCATGATTTCTTAAAAGAATTTCACATTTTGATTTGTCTACCCACTGGACAGTTTCCCACTTTGCGTCAGACCATCTTAAATGAGCTCGGGCCTGGAAAAGGTGGCGGAGTTTCTGCATCATGTTTATATGTGGTTTCTTCTTTGCGTGGTAAAGTTTTAACCTGAATTTTTGGATTCAGCAAATGAACAGACTGTGTTTTTCAGAAGAGTGTTCCTGAGCCCATTCAGCGACGTCCACTACAGAATCATGTCTGTTCTTAATACAGTGCTGCGGCCCAAAGATCATGGCCATCCAATATTGGTTTTCAGCCTTGTCCCTTGCGTACAGAGATTTCTCTGGATTCTCTGAATCTTTTAATGATATTATGTACCGTAGATGATGAACTCCCATAATTTTTTACAGTTTTACATTAAGAATCATGATTCTTAAATTGTTGCACTATTTGCCCACATAGTCTTTTCACATTTTTACTGCTGATAGACTGTGCCAGTTAACCTACTTAGTTGTAAGATGTTCCATCAGGTGTTTTATTTAGCATTGCACAACTTTTGCAGTCTTTTGTTGCCCCTGTCCCAGCTTTTTTGAAATGTGTTGCTGGCATCAAATTAAAAATGAGCATAAAACAATACAATTACAATACAGTTTCAAAATGTGATATGTTTCATTGTTCTATTTTCAATTAAATAGGTTTACATGATTTGCAAATAATCACATTCTGTTTTTATTTACATTTTACACAGCGTCCCAACCTTTTTTGGAAACAGGGTTGTGAGGAAGGAAGGAAAGGGAAGAAAAGAAAGAAAGGAAGAAATGGTAGGGATGGAAGGAAAATAAAGACAGGAATGGAAGGGAGGAACAGAATGGAGCAATAGGGAATGCTGAAAACAGGGTAGAGAGATTGTGAGAGAGGGAGAAAGAGATAGGAAATGTAGAAGAATAAACGAGGCAGTGAAGAAGAGAATGTAAGAAAATCAGAAAGAGAACAAAATAGTGGGAGAAAGTGAGAAAAAATGTAGAAAGTTTAGAATTTTGTAATTCACAGTGTATCTCACCGATATCTCTAAATGAAAGCATGAAGTGTGTATTTTAAGCAATTCAGCTCATCCCAAAAATATTATCACATGATGAACAGGGATGAACCTATAAGGATTAAAGCATGAGTAACTGTGTACCTGTGATTTGCCTTGCAGCCAAACTACTGTCAGAACTGCTGTTATAAAACGTAATCACCATCTTGTGACATATCACAAACAACTCTTTGGTTTAAGGACGCAATAACAGGATGTGTGTATACATGGATGGATGGATGGATGGATGGATGGAATGTAGCCTATTTTTAAATGAAAAAAATGCATGTTTTTTTCTAGTGTTAAGTAATGTTTTTCTAGTATTAATGTTATTTTAAGTAATACATATTTTTTACTTATACTAGTATTATTGTAAACAATATTTTCACACATGATCGGCCTACAGCTCAACATAGTCCATCATCAGTGAACCTTCACATAGGAATGTTTTTTATGCAGTGCCAACCTGAGCAAGGCTCAGACTTAAAGTAACAAAAGACTTTGTTACAAGCCATAGAAACACCAAGGTATAAGTAGACAAACAATTCAGGAACACAGAACATGAGACCAAAATCCGGTATCAAACCAATGAGGGGATGACGCAACTACTAATGCGATATGATTCACCCCATTGCGATACAGTGCGATTCAACACAATGTGATATGATGCAATGTAAAAGAATATGATGCTATGGTAGCTCTTCCTTCTGCATGATAATCTGTGACTCACCATGATATGCCTCCAACTCTCATCACATTTGGCTGAGACACTTGATAAGAATTGGCCACTGACAGCAGTGGAGATGAGAGAGCACGCTTGAGAAACAGTTTCGAGGAGAGGAATCTATCTAAATATAAAATTGTTGGTCAAATTTCTAAATAATTAAGGCATAGGGCCTCTACTATTCATTATAAATTAATAAATCATTCATCCCAAATTGTATTCAGTGCACACTTTTTAAAATCGGGGCAATCATATCATGAACTTTAATGCTGGTGCACGGATGAGAATTAGTGAATCTTACCATCCCCAGTGGGCACAATAGGAGAACTTCTTTCCATCTTTCCATTTCTTTCTTTCTCGAAAACATACATTGCAATAACAAAAGCATATGATTTATCATGCAGTCTTGCCTCCTGCTTGTTTGCATCAGGTCTGTACTTGGTCTGCAGCCAGATGATTAATTCTGAATAAATCCATAACTATGCTTTCGAAGGGCACCTATGACAGTGGTGGCACAACGGGACCTGACGGCAGTTTCTGTGGTGATGTGGAGTACCTCTGAAACCTGGCCCAGATATGCAAAATGGCAGTTTTACCTCCATGTGTACCCCCAGAGCCATGACACAGTCACATGCTGGAATTTGTTATGCCTGGTAATAAGGCATTTTATTGGACCGTAAGGATCTCTCACTTTCAGTGAGGTAAAATAGTAAAGGTACTCCACATTCACCTTTCCCTGTCAAAGATACTAAAGGCACAAAAGATGTATCCTTCATCACACCATCCCAGTAACAAGCAAGTTTTCCATGCACACTGGACTGTGCACCTCTTACATGTGTTCTGGTACAAGGACTAAGACGAGACTTTAAAATGCATTGCTATGTCTGGTGAACGAGCTCAAACATTGAATGAAGGACTGAAGCTGCCATGTCCCCTTAGCGGCCCATGACCTGAATTAAAAATGTGTGAATGTCTGAGGAACCTCCCAAACCTTAGGTTCCAAAAGCTATCTCAGAAGTTCCTAGTCATCTCGTGCATGGTGTCCACTCCTCTGAGTGTTCAACACGGAGTCTAGTTGAACTACTCTGCTGACGATGGTTAACAAATGTGAGTTGTTTTACCTGGAAGAGAAATGATGGGGGTTCTACTTTGAATTACTTATTTCAGGTTCTCAGTGCAACAGAACATGTGTGCCAGTTCTCAGGAAATATTTTGGAGATGATTCATAAAGCTACGAATACCAGGTAGTGGGTGTCATAATGCAAGATGACTAAGATGTAATTGTGCCCTCAAGCCAAACAAGGCAGCAGCCCAATCCATACCCATCCATACCCATGTACTGAAAGGACATATCTAAGACAGATGTCCTCTATGGGGATGCATAAGGGGAGGCCAGAGGTTGCTTCCATTGGCAGGTATGTCACATTTGGCTAAAGTTGTGGACTTTAGATAAAGAATTGAGGTGTCCATTGATTAATGGAGATCTCTGACTTATGTAATGACACATACTGAGCCGATACTGGGTACTGACATTATCTTAGTTTAGGGCATTTTTCTCTTTTTTTTAATGTTATTTCTTCTGATGAAGCAAAATGGATGTACACAATCTTGATTTAGAACTCCCATACAAATATAATAGTTGCCATTAAATGATCTAAATTCCATGTAAAATCACTTAATGTTTGTACAATTGTTGGAGTTTAAATGTTTTTCACTCAGTTATCATGTTTATTTGCTGTTACTGTTAAAGTCAGTGTGGACAACAAACAGTTACAAATTAAAAGGCTTTCAATAAAGTAATGCAATACAATAAAATAAAGGGAATACCATCTTGCATTGCTTTTTAAAATTGGACCAATGCAGTTTTTATGCTTAAACCATGAAAATGCAGTTGAAAGACGTAAAGTTCGACTGCAAAGAACCATAGACCTGCTTGCTGTTGCTAAAATACCTGTATAAGAGCTAAGCTTGAATGTCACATTTTTATAACTTCTGACAATGATTATAAAAGATTTATAGCAATTTTTTCTGCACTGTTTATTTGCCAGTGGGATACAACAAATATATGTAGGAAGTGATGAATTATATCACATTCTCATCTTTAAGTATGTATTTAAGTATGTACAGAAAGTTGTGATTCGGTATAAAAAAACAAGTAAATAAGTGAATTTTCAGTACTTCAATGTTCTTTATTTTGGAGTAGGTATTTGTTTGACATCAATTCTTAATCTGCTCTAGGTTTGGATTCCCACCAGTGATTTCTGGGATGTTTTATGTCATTTGTATGCATTGGGGAGCCTCTGTAACTTCTAAGAGAGACTTATAGAACGTCTGAGAGAGGCGGGAGGTCTGGGTTTTCGACAATGTCCACATCATGGTTGATTTGATTAGAACACCAAGATGAGAAAAAGTCTGACTTAAGACAGCTATCCTGAGCACCTTACACTTAAAGATCGAGATGACAGGAGCGCACTCCAGCAAATCTCTCATGATTTTATTCCAGCATTGGAAATTTGTCTGCCACAGTAAAATCACTTGAAAAGTATTTAGGTGGAAGGATTTATTCATTAATTTCCTATTCAACAGATCTTTACCATCAAATTTGTGTGGTTAATTTGAGCATAAGATTTAACCTGAAAAAGGCTTGCTTAGCAGCTAAATAATAAAAATTAGTATCAGAAATGAGTATAACAAGTAAGCTATAGTAAGAAGAGTAGTATAAGTAATACTGTAAAAATAGCAAGTAATGCGGCTGTTCACAGGAACTTGAGCATGCAGGAACTTCACACTAAAATATAGGTAATGGGGTTTAGTGTCAATATGTAATAATTTCAGGAGAGAGGAGATGGTGAAATGATGAAGTCCTGATGGTCATCACAATGATCAGTGCAGGAGTAGAGCAAGCCGTCCTGCCCTGCGAAACAGGACATCATTTTTATCAGAGTTGGTGAGGAGCCAGGACCATCAGTAAGAACATGCGCAGGAATCTTAACCTCTGCAAGGGACTAGCATCTGTTGCATGATCTGGAGAAGAAGCTCAAGTTCCTGCAGCACATCACTGTCACCACCTTGTGACCAGACACCCCCTCTTGTGTAAATCGACCAAGCAAATTGTCACACTGAAGTTTCACAGTCCCTTGCGAAGATGAGGCCTTTGAAAGGAAACTCACTAAGTACGAGGGGCTGGTCAGCAAGTGCAGGCAAGCTGCATGGAGTGCAATGTGCTACTCGATTGAAGTTGCAGCACAATCTCTGACCAGAACTTTAAGCACATAACCATTGAAGGACAGAAAAGGAGAAGAGCCCTCATACCACTAGTGTGACAAAGAGACCCTCTAGATGTCTGTGGCTCAAAAGAGGAGAATCATGGGGCAAAGTAATTTGCTAACCATCTGGACACAATACTGATTGACCTCAGCTGGATCACCTGCTGTGGGTGTATAATGTTGAAAGACCAGAAACACCCAGTGGCTCTAGGAACATCACTGAAAATGTGACCAGAAGCACCAGATATTTGTTCATTTAAATTTGAATCCGAATGCACTGATGTGGATCTTCATCACCTTATTATTGCTTTAGTCAAAATTTGAGATTGTTACCATGCAGTTGAGTCACCAGTTGGTTTGTACATTATACGTGTTTGTACATTATTTTGTATGCTTAAACCAGTGCTCAGGCAATGTCTGAACCTCATGGGCAAACAGGAGTTGTGGAGTTGGTGATTCCTCAACACATTATACACTGTTAACTTCTGAGTCAACTGTTCTCAGCTGGAATTCCTGTTCGTTCACAGCTCTTTGTTTTGGAGTGGGTATTCACCCCACACAAATGTCAGTGTTTCTACACTTTAGATGTTTTTCCAAGATCATTGGAATCATCATAGATCATTTTGTACCGATAAGCATTTTACAGTTCTAGCGCTCATGTAGACATGTCTGAACCTCTTGGAAAACAATGAGAATCAACTGTGTCCTCTTCCTTGGTATCGAACTGATATTATTGATGCCGTGACTGGCTCTGACATCTCCTGCATCGAATTTGCATAAATGCCAGTGCTGGCACACATGCCTGGCTAGCAGATTTGAATGCTTGTTCAGTGTTAATCTGTTTTTATCTAACAGCCTGTTTGAAGTTTGAAAATGCCAGGCCTGGTAACAACACAGAAGCACCACAGCAAGCCAAGAAATCTGGCTAGACAAATAAACAACTTGGCAGCAGGTATACTACATGGCCTAGTTGAAATCATTGGTCTAGGAGTTGAGTCCATGGAACATGCGTTCACATTACCAAATGACATACAGACAAGTGCAGCCATTCATTTTCTATGTAAGTAAAACCCTGATATGGATACATTTGTAGTAGAATGTATAAAAGGCTTCTACCATTTCATATCAGAACTTAAAAACCCAGACAGTGCATATTCACAAGTGACAATGGTAGCATGCTGACAAAAGACAAACTGTAAGAAACACAAGCTTGCTTTCTAGCATGAGCACAGAATAATGTATTGTACTAATGCTTTCACTCCACAGCCCTCTTTACAGCTTGTGGCCAGTCATCCTGGGCATGATTGTCTTGGCTTCACCAGTCTTGGCAGGCCACAGTTCATTTCTAGACTCCTTGGCATGTATTCTTGCTAATATGATGAATCATGAGCAGAACAGTACTGGGCATATGCAATACATCATCAGCTATAGTCACAGCTCTACACAGAGCTAGTTATTAGAATATAGGCTACTACTGTCAGTATCCACAGAATAACAGGTATGCATAAACATTTTTGGAAATATACTAACCAAATACATTGGTGCTGAAGACCCTGGCTAATGTAATGATCACTTTCATGTTTCCATTGCCAGGGCAGAGATATTTCATTAGGGTTGTCTTCCAAGTTAGGGTATTGTGTTTCAAAGTCCTAACTTTCAGATTGTGCTTTGTATCCTTGTCTCCTCTAATGGCCATTGGCATTGGGGGACGGCTGCATCAGGATGACTGGTCTTTTGTGCAGTCACAAAGGAGCAGGCCAACCAAAACACAACCACCATCCTCCCTCACATTGTGTCACATGGGCTCATAATGATCCCAGAAAGAGCTTGCTAACACGAAGAAAGATTAAACCTTTCTGGATGCAAGAGCCCCAGCACACAGATTATTTATGGCATTAGGTGGTAATTGTTCTGAAGGTGGTGTCTACATCCTGTGATATTGGCTAGTTCCTAGGATTTTGATCATTTTTCAGGGATTGTTCAGTAGCAAGTTCCATTTACTCTGAAAGCGTATATTTATCTATTGGTAGACAGAAGACTGAAGTTACCATGTGGCTCTATCCAGGTTTTCTTCCCAAAATGCAGGGTAATTCTTGTTGCGACCATTGCAGGCCTCAGTGTTATATGGTTCAGGTGACAGGCATAAAGTGGAGAGGCTGTCTCAGTGGTGCCAAGCCATCAACCTGTTCCTCAGCATGACAAAAGAACTGGTTGTGGGATTCAGACGGAACAACAGATGACATGCACCCCTCAAATGATCAGTAGGGCCACTGGTGGAGAGCAGCAGCAACTTCAGGTACCTCAGTGTGAATATCAGCGAGGACCTGTCATGTGTTAGTCATGTTTTCAACATTAATGCGAAAGGAGAGACAGTCTTGACCACCTGATTAAGTTCCACATCTCCTCAACTGTCCGGAAGACCTTTTATATGGCCACTATAAATAGTATATTCGCTGGGAAATTCACCACCTGATACAGTAACTGTAGTGCTGAGGACTGTAAAGCTCTGCAGAGGGTAATGAGGTCTACTGAACAGATCACCATGTCAGCACTGCCTAGCCTGCAGGATATCTACACCAAGCAGTGCAGGTCCAGGGCAGCAAAGATCTTCAAGGATCCCACACACCCCAACAACAGACTGTTCTGGTGGCTGTGGTGAGGAAAGTGCCACCACAACTGACATAGCCAGGACTGAGAGACTAAAAAGAATCTTCTTCCCCTAAACCATCAAAAATCTGAACTTCAGTTCGTAACACTAATGTCTACACACAGCACAAGGACATAGCTCATACAGGTCACGTATGAAATATTTGCACATGCACTGGACACTTTGGTGTTTATACTTTAGTGTATGTAATTACTGTACATATATTGATACACAAATACATTCAAACAGTTTGGGGAAAAAAGAAAGTATTATCTTTTTATATTATTATTATTGTTGTTGTTGTTTATTCATAAATTTATAGATTCATAAGTTTATAACCAGAATTTATATACTTCTGTGAAGCTGCTTTGTGACAATGTCCATTGTTAAATTCACTATACAAATAAAATTGAATTGAATTGAACTTAATTTATCAGCACCTAAATAATAACTGGGTGGGCTTCACTGACATCTATAAATAAACAAATAACCTCATGTGACAACAAAATTACACAACAAATTTCCATATGTAGTAATGTTTTCCCCAAAAGTAACCCAATATTCAGAAACCAGGTGGGAAAATAAGTACACCCTACTTACTTCCAAAAACATCCATCCATCCATCCATCCATCTATTATCTATAGCGCTTTATGCGTCTGGGTGGCGGGGAAGCTGGAGCCAATCCCAGCATCTTGGGGTGAGAGGCGGGG
>JAQQZR010000037.1:16337324-16351586 GCA_030068235.1 Notoglanidium macrostoma | reverse complement strand
ACGGTCTCTCCTCTCTGGGCAGTCAGGACTTACGGTCTCTCCTCTCTGGGCAGTCAGGACTTACGGTCTCTCCTCTCTGGGCAGTCAGGACTTACTGTTCTCCCTTTTCAATAGGAAGACTCTGGGCACTGAGCCTGTACTTGGTCAGGATTTATCTCAGACAGTGAACAGATACTCTTCCAGTTTATACTCTCTGTTTAGTACCTGATAGCTCCATAATCATGACCAGGTGTGGGAGTTGTCTGTTTCAAATAGGCTGTTTGAGTCCATCTGATAATTTGGTTTACTATGATTAGTCTTTAGTAAGCACTTCTGGGTGTTCTTCTTTACACCTTTTATATTTCTTCAGAATTCTCATTCTTATTCCACCTAGTGTAGTCCTGAATATTGTATACCCCAGATTTCACCTGCATACAGCTCAATGGGTGTATTTAAGGGGTCAGCTCGCCCTTTCCATAATCCGTAATGCCAAGTAGCCGAGTCGCCATTTTCGATCCGCCTTGAATCCAAAAACAATCCGCAATTATCTGACAACATTCTACGCCACAGATCTTAAATTGTAATGTGAAAAATGACGATATTTTGTCAAAAGTATCTATATTTTAAGTTCTTTCAATCAATCCTTTCTGTTTTCATATGGTTTGTATGGTATGTAATGGATCCGAACTGGCCTCAGCTGTCTCGAAGGAAAGAAAAGCTAAGGCATATTAAGGCATATATATTTTTATTATTATTATTATTATATTTATTATTATTTCAATGCTTTCACATATGACATGTGAATGAAGAAAAAATTTGAGATGGGTTTGACTGGATCACAAGCAGTGAATTTGAAGAGGTTTTTCTGCACTGGGAGCTAGCAGGTAGCGGTCACATGTTTTCAAACAAAAACAATGCATTGGATTCTGGAAAGGGTGAGCTGGCCACTTTAATGCGGTCAAAATGTCGGCCCCTATTTTTAATTGAAATGTCCATTTTTATTTTAAAAAATGAGTATGAATAAGAAAACACATTCCTTATGTTTTCTATGGCACTAGTTTTCTGTCCAAAGTATTCACACCTCACCCTTGAGTGAGGTATTATGTCTTTTTATGTTGCATTTATTGTTCACATATATTTGATGCTATTGAAATATTGACTTATTATACCACTATAATACTTACAGAATTGAGTGCTTTCTTAAAATGTACAAACACTCTGTATGGCCACAAGTTTTTGGACTTTCCCCAAAATGTTGCCACAAAGTTGGAAGCACACAATTGTATAGTGTGTCTTTGTAGCCTGTAGCACTTCTCTTCACTGGCACTAAGGAGCCCAAACATGTTCCAGCAAGACAATGCCCTGTACACAAAGTGAGCGCCATGAAGTCATGGTTTGCCAAGATTGGAGTAGAGGAACTCAAGTGTCATTCACAATCCCCTGACCTCAACCCCACTTTTGTATGTATTGATGTATTGGAATGCTAATTGCGCTCCAGGCCTTCTCAACCAACATCAGCGCCTGACTTCACTAATGCTCTTGTTGTTAATTGAACACAAATCCCCACAACCAAACTCCAAAATCTAGTGAAACGCCTTCCCAGAAGAGATAAAGTTAACAACAAAGGGGAATACATTTGGAACAAGCTGGTTCAACAAGCACATATGGGTGTGACAGTCAGATGTCTGCAAACTTTTGACCATATAAGTGGTGGCTGCTTTAATTGCAAGTAGGAAAACTAGAATTAGAATTATTTAATGTTTAAAAGATGAACAGTTGACATTACCCAAAAGGAGTAATTTTCAAAACAGGGATAGATGAATACATTAAAGTATTTAATGAATATCAGTCTCAAAAATTTGATATAGGAAGCACAAAATCTTCACTGGAAAATGTATTATGGGCAAGGGAGTTATTTGTTTTATCATATTTTTTGACATTTGGACTAATTTGTCCTTTGGAGGAAAACCAAAGGAAGTCACAAAATCAGTTGCCAATCAGTTGTTATTAGCAAATCAGTTGCTAACCATGGAAATCATTAGGTCCGGTGATTGCCTTGCATGGTCGTATAACTGGTAACAAATATAAGGCAATTTTACAGAACCAGGTGCTCCATGGTATAATCGCTCCTGATGATGCTACCATACAGCTGCAATTATTCATGAGTGGGGCAAAGAACAGCAGGTTGAAGTGAAGTGCTCTCTAAGGCCTAGGCATATCACTAGACTAGAAGTAGATAACTATGCCATCCCCCAAAAAGAGCAATAGAGATTTACTTCTTGAAGAAAGGTCCATCAACCCCCCGAAATCCATTCAGGACCATTTTCTTTCCTTGTTTATATCTTTCACCCTCCTATGTCTCTTCCTCTCATTATCCATATCTCTTTCCCTATCTTTCTTCCCAACTCTTCCTGTCCTATCATGCTCACTTATTTCATTCTTGTCTCATTCTTTTTCATTCGTTTTGTTCCTCTCTCCCTTCATTCTTCTTTATCATTTGTCTCTCCATCTCTAGTCCTCTGTCGTCCACCATGTTGGCTGTCGGACTCTTCGTGCCCCTGCTATTGTTACGGGTTGGCTGTTGCTGGGCAACCGAAGTTCCAGAGGATGCAAGTGCCGAGTTCTGGGTCAGACTGTACCATCAGCTTCAGATGGCGTGGCCTGATGACAACATCATCTTTTCACCACTGAGCGTGGCACTGGCTCTTGGCATGGTGGAGCTTGGTGCTCGAGGGTCCTCACTGCAGCAGATCAGACAGGCTGTGGGTTACACACACTACAGGGAAGGTAAAGAAGGGGCCTAAAATCTGAGATTTATCATCACTTGTCACTTGTCACATCACTTAGTTAATTACAAAAAATCCAGTGCATGGATAACTACACAATTAGGTTAGTGTAATGTAATGAGCAGAACGTTCAGAATTAAGAATCTCTGTGTTATTGACAATGTAGAGGTGTGTGTGTGTGTGTGTGTGTGTGTGCTCCCCCAGATGAGGAGTTTACCGTCCTCAAGAACTTAACCCAGGCTCTGATTGGAGACGAGGCGCAGTACGTGGTGCGTTTGGCAAACTCACTCTTTCTTCAAACCGGCGTTCACTTCAGCCCTGAGTACCTGAAGCTCATGAAGCATTATTTCCATGCTGAGGCAGAAACAGTGGACTTCAACGAGTCAGATGCTGTAGCTCAACACATCAATGCCTGGGTCCAGAACCACACTGCAAGTAAGTATACAGCCATTGAGTTTATTTCAGTTCAGATTACAGTAAGCAAGAAAGGCCTTCAGAGCCAAGTGTCTCATGTCCAGAGAGGCCTCATGATTAAAACACAAGGCAATACAGAACATTGAGTATAAAGGTTTTCATATTATCCATTTTTTTTGTCCCTTTCTGTCCTGTTCAGGTAAGATTCATGACCTGGTTTCGGCTGAGGATTTCAGCAGCTTGACAAGAATAACACTGATCAATGCAGTTTACTTCCGTGGCAGCTGGAAGAATCAGTTTCGACCCGAAAACACAAGAACATTCTCCTTTACCAAAGATGATGGCAGTGAGGTCCAAACGCTGATGATGTACCAACAGGGTGACTTTTACTACGGTGAGGACTATAGGCAGGTCTGAAAGAGCTAATAGCAATCTTTCATTTTAACAGTTAAGAGTTAAAACATCCTTGTGAGAATCAGCCAAAATCCGTCAGAAAATAGTCACTGTGACTCATTTTGCTAGATGGGGTCAGATTTCCTCAAAGAACACTCCTATCCGTGGTGCCTGCTAATATAGGAAAATCACAATCCACCCAAAGTGATTTTAGAGGAATAAAAGTGATATACTCCTCTTGCACCATAGCCATTTGTCATACTTAAGCGATAGCATCTAAAATCAATCATTCACTTACCAGCCTCCCTTTTTTTTCATCATGCTTCAAGCTGATAAAAAAAGCAGCTTACTGAGAAACTGCAAAGCCCTCTGTCTTGAAGATTTTGGAAAAATTCAAGAAGCAGTCTTAGGTTATACTGCTTTCATGATTACAAAGTGCTGATCCTGCCGGTTCTAAGAATGCTAAATAAAAGTTTCCTCATGAAACACTTTACATTTCTATAGTTACACCTCTTTTTAAAATGAATTTGTGACATGTCAGTCATGCATTTCCCTGCATAAGCTATTACTATAGAAAAGATTATTAAGAATTAAGAACCTTATTATTAAGAACCTATTAGAAGGAGCACATCTGGAACAACTGCCCAAATCATCCTACAAATTCTGATCAGTCAGAATCAAGAATTCCACATCACTGTGGTATAAATTAAATAAGACCCATCTACCTGAAGTAAAAATTGGTTCCTGGAAGGACACATTTCAGTGCTGCTCATATGTAAGTGTGTTCTATATATTTATATATTCGCAGTTTTATTGTCCTTTTATGGTGCACAGACATACTCATAAACACACATGCAGCAGGTGTGATATCCAGAAGTTCAGGGGTGAAGAGCATGGAGTTAGTGACGGTGAGGGGAAAATGCACAGTGATAATCTCCAGCTTCCGCGGTGGTCCGTCCCTTCAGCATGGCGGTCTGTCTCTTCATTATGGTGGAGCAGTATGGTGAGAGGCAGCAGCGGGTCGGTGCAGACGATGAGATGGCCCGAAGCTGGACTCACCAGCAGATACTCTCACAGGGAGTTTAAGAAGTGAGAGAGAGAGTGATTAAGCAAGACACGTCAGCTTACTTCCCACTTACCACTTACACGCCACCTCGAGCCTTTTATTACTTGCCGTTGTTTGCTGGAGGGAAGACAATCATTAGACTCCAGCCGTGCTGGGTTTGGCAGCCCCACCCCTGTGGCTGTACCTCATCTGTGGGCCCGCTCGCTTGGAAATACTGTGGCGGCTGTTGATGTCCAGGATTGCCCTTGCTCCATCGCGACTCTCAAGGTGCGGAGTGCTTGCTCCAGGCAGACAGCAAGGCTTCATAGCCACAGGCATCACAGTACCCCCTTACTGTAGGTCCGACTCCTCAGCATAGCAGCGGGAGAGGGCATCTGCGTTTCCGTTCTTCTCCCGGGCAGATGCAGCACCTTGAAAGTTAAGCCTTGTAACAAGAGAAACCAGCAGGTTACTTTGTTGTTTGTATCTTGGTTCTTGGCTAGCAACTGGAGCGGTACATGGTCCATGACCAGGATGAATGGGCACCCTGTCAGGTAGTAGCGGAGCTCCTCTACCACCCACTTGATGGCCAGGGCTTCCCTTTCGATGGCCACATAGCACTGCTCGCTCAGTGTGAGCTTCTGGCTGATGTATATAACGGGATGCTCCTCTCCATCGAACTCTTGGGCCAGGACCACCCCGATGCCTGCCTCAGAAGTGTCCGTTTGTGCCAGGAAGGGACTTTCAAAGTCCAGATTGTGGAGAATGGGATTGTTGGTCAGGGCCGCCTTGAGCTTGTTGAATTCCCTGTCCATCTCTGGGGTCCAGCGGACCGCTTCTGGGTCTCCCTTCCTGGTAACATCTGAAAATGGGGTAGCTACAGGTAAAGAGGTGAAGTTAGGCACAAAGGGCCATGGGAACGAACGTTTGGCTTTCACCTTGCATGCCTGTTTTTTGAGAAGCTCCTAATTTTTGAGAAGCCCAAGGTGAGTACCTCCATCAGCCCCAGGTGGCATTTCTTCAGGTTAGCCATGAGCCCAGCCCCCTGTCATAGAATGTATAAGTGATCTTCCCAGGTGGACGAGTGGATGACAACATTGTCAAGGTAGGTGGCAGCGAAGCTCTAGTGAGGAAGCAGCAGGACATCCATAAGTCTTCAAAATGTCGCCAGAGCTCCGTGTAGGCCAAATGGGACAACCCAGTACTGCCAATGTCTGGAGGCGGTACTAAAGGCCGTTATGGGTACTATGAGGAGGTTGCACGGTTCCCCTCTGCATTGACAGTGGTAGTACAGAAGCCCATTCTTTACATGGAACTACTCAGCTGGGAGCAGGTGGCTGGCATTGGGTCTCTGTCTCCAACTGTCACATCTGGCCCCAGCAGTGCTTCAGCCAGTCATCCTCCTTCTGTTTCCTTCCAAAATTCCCCTCGCAGGTAACCTGTTAATGCACATACACGAGAGGATTAGTCTAGGATCAGAGAGGAAGGGGGACTCACCTTCTGCACCAGCCTCGGCTGCAGTGACTTCATCCTAGGCAAGGAGGACAGACCCTGACATGGTCTGGCTTGACCTCTTTCAGTATGTCCTGGGGCCAGGCCAATCTCAACCTACGAGGGGAGGTACAAGGAGATTTGGGATTAGGCCGGCCGCCAGGACCTCTTGCACATCCCCGTGTACACATGTTACGAGCAGCCGGTAGCACAGAGGGCTGGACAAGCACGCTGTCAGCCATGGCTTCTGCAGTGGGGGTCACTCTGGCTACGTCGGCAATGAGGTGTCCTGGGAAGCGCCCCGCCCCTCGAGTCACGACGGAGTGAGGGCAAGCCAGGACAACAACCGCCGCACCATTTCTCAGTGGGCGGGGCCCACAGATGAGGCACTTCCACTTTTGGCAGGTCTGCCAAACCCAGAACGGCGGAAGCATCCAGCATCGCAAGTACAGTTTCCAGCAGTGCCTCCACCAGCTTGCGGATGGTGCAGGAAATTATTTACCATTAATCGCTGGACGATCTCATCTGCTGTAAGCTGGTCCGGTTGGAGCCAATGTCGGGTGATGGGGTAGAGATCATCCACCTGTGCCTTCGGCTCTTGATCTCTTCGGTACAACCTAAGGTGAAGGGTCGTGGCGGCACGGCTGGCCGAGAGGCATATTCAGCGGCTTCAGCAGGTGCTAAAGCATGCTAAGCCTGCTGTGCCTCTCCGGTCAACAAAGGAGCTAGCAGCTGCTTCCACTCACTGCAGGGCCAGTTCACCCAGTGTGCAGTACGTTCACAGGTCCCCAGGAACATTTCCACATCGTCCAAAATGACGGCCACTTTGGTCAGATGGCATAGTGCATCCTGAGCAGGGTTGGGAGGGCTACAGCAGCCGCAGGGATTCTCCGCAGGGTTGCTAACTCCTGGGCCATAGCCCGGAGTCCTTGGACTATTTTCTGATTGACACGGCATTGCTCCAGGCTCGACTCCAGGAGGTGCCGCAATACTAGATCAATGGTGAGGGCCCCCAAAGTGGTGGTGTCATCTCCTGCTCTCATTCTTCACCATGAGGCAGCGGAGTAATAAGTTGAGAGGTGACGGAAAGTCGCCGTAGACCGTGAGACAGCCCAAAGCTACACTCACCAACAGAGACACTCATGGGGAGTCTGAGAAGTAAAAGAGAGAGCGATTAAGCAAGACACATCAGCTTACTTCCCACTCACCACTCCCACACCACCTCAAGCTTTTTATCGCTCTCCATTGTCTGATGGAGGGAAGACAATCATTAGCCTTCAGCCGTTCTGGGTTTGGCAGTCCTGCCCCCATGGAAGTGCCTCATCTGTGGGCCCTGCCCGCTCAGAAATGGTGCAGCGGCTGTTGTCCTGGATAGCCCTCACTCTGTCGTGACTCTCGAGGGGCGGGGCACTTGCTCCAGGCAGACAGTGAGGCTGCATTGCCACAGGTGTCACTATATGTATGTGTGTGCGTTCGTGCATCATTGGCTGCATTTCTCTGTTCACATGCACTTAACTCAGATCTCAGCCACATATAGTATATACACTCATTGGCCAGTTTATTAAGCATACCTACCATAAAGGTAATTTTATAAGTAGACAATTAGTAACTGTGGTCCATCAGTTTAAATACAGAATTTTTCAGCCCGCTATGCTCTCCATCAGTGGAATGTGACCCAAATGTTCTGTGGTTATAAACCAAAACTGCTGAAAACAAATATAGGATGGTTAACACCTTACAAGTAACACCACTACCTCTAATTAACTTCAACTATCTGAGTGTTGTCTAAGCACCTCAGTCCAATGACAAATTGCACTGTGCACTCAAGCTTGTGGTTGATCATTGCAAATGAATTTAAGGGGGCTCCCAAGTTGTCCAACAGAAAACTGTTCGCCCTATCATCTGGAGATTGTTGTTAGAATCCCAGTCATGCTATCCATCCATGGCCAGGAGTTCAAGAGAGCAAAATTGGCATACTCTCTCTCCCGTCAATGACAGCGACGCTAGCCAAACATGGATGTCTGTGAGCTCATGCATACAGAAGTGGTCGGATAGTGCTTTACTTAGTGTGTTACACCGCCCCCTGACATTGCATCTGCAGCAGTTCGAAAAGAGGAGGACGCAAGTGACAGCGTTTGCCCTTCCTGGATGGTAACTGTTGTGTGATAGGGAAGATCTGCCTGGTGGATCGGAATTGACCATGACTAAATTAGGGAGAAAATCAGGGTGGAAAAAATACAAAGAGTATAGTATGTGAGCTTGTAAGCTTGTGAAACTGGTTTCATCTTAACACAATCCTCGCAGACAATATCTTCGTTAATAAACAAAGTTTACACAGTGATAAAAAAAAAAAAGTAGATCTTATAAAAACATTCATCAGAGTTCTTAATCAGTGCTCTTAGTATGACAGTGCTTATGTTACCATTACAGAATGTATCCAGGCAAGCAAGCATAAGTAATTGTTTAGGCTTATATTAAAGCTTTATTATTGCCTTGATTATCACACCAATATATAAAAAACATATATTTATTATGTCATAATTAATCTAATAAATACATAAAAGAAATCATGTGCAGATGTTTTAAATTAAAGCAGCCATAATAGTGGGAGATACAGAGGGAGAGTTCTGTACATGTCACATGTCAATGCATTGCCTCTTTTCAAAATATCAGCTTATCAGAAGCTGACAGAAACAGAACTCTTCACACTTTCTTTTCACCACTTGTGCAGGTGAGTTTAGCGATGGCAGCTCAGAGGCAGGTGGAGTGTACCAGGTGTTGGAGATGCCATATGAAGGTGAAGACATGAGCATGATGATCGTTTTGCCAAGACAGGAAGTTCCGCTGGCCTCGTTAGAACCAATCATCAAGGCCTCACTGATTGAGGACTGGGCCAGTAATGTCAAGAAGCAGAAAGTGGAGGTTTACCTGCCCAGGTGAGAACACTTTCATCTAGAAAAATCAATTCAAAATAATATGGATGAACTTATTTAAGGATTATAAATAAAAGCTACATTAAAAACAAGATATCTGTCTTTCTCATTTTCTGAGAAGGATGACTGCATCGTGGCATGTTGTAATATTTAAAAATAACTCCAGAGATGAACTAGGCCTGGGGAATAGGGTTATTTAATCAGACAGTGGCACTGATTGACACATGACCGGATGCTGATCTCTGACAGGCACTGATCACCCACACTGCTTGTGGGAAAAGAACTAATAGAGACAGTAGCATTTTTGCATGGAAAAGTGCTGCCTGGAGCACGTTTAGTGTTGATGGGGAAAAAACAGCTCACACCACAGCACAATGTCACCAAAACAGCATGACGCCCACTGTAATCACAATGAAATAAAATGCTGGTTGCCGTTATTTTAAAAAGCTGCTGCATTCTGACAGCCTTGAGGCCACATTTAAATAGAATTAGCTTAATAGGGCAACTTACTATGAACCTGTAATATATTTCCTATGATTGTTATTATCCAAGTATTTTAATAGGGTGAATTGCAACTAGGTGAGCCATCAGGTGACAGCAGAACAATTTTGTTCACCACAGCAGCTTTACCCATGTGTGAGATTACTGTCTAAGGAAAATTCTAAGCATTATCTGTGTAACTTAAGTATTCAGAGAGTTTAGATGGTTTGGATGGGTTGTAAAATTTGCAGTATGTAACACCCCTGTGAGTTTGCATTGTAATGGTGTATAGCCGTGGCCAAAAGTTTTAAGAATGAAACAAGTATTGGTTTTCACAAAGTTTGCTGCTTCACTGTTTTTAGATCTTTTTGTCAGATGTTTCTATGGTATACTGAAGTTATTATTACAAGCATTTTATAAGTGCCAAAGGCTTTTATTGACAATTACATTAAGTTTATTCAAGGAGTCAATATTTGCAGTGTTGGCCCTTCTTTTTCAAGATTTCTGAACTCTCCAATTCGCACTGGCATGCTGTCAATCAACTTCTTGGCCAAATCCTGACTGATGACAGCCCATTCTTGCATAATCAATGCTTGGAGGTTTTCAAAATTTGTGGGATTTTGTTTGACCACCTGCCTCCTGAGGATTGACCACAAGTTCTCAATGGGATTAAGGTCTGGGGAGTTTCCTGGCCATGGACTCAAAATTTTGATGTTTTGTTCCCTGAGCCACTTAGTTATCACTTTTGCCTTATGGCACGCTGCTGCATCATGCTGGAAAAGGCATAGTTAGTCACCAAGCTGTTCTTGGATGGTTGGGAGAATTTGCTCTCTGACGATGTTTTGGTTCCATTCTTTATTCATGGCTGTGTTCTTAGGCAAAAGTGTGCGTGAACCCAATCCCTTGGCTGAGAAGCAACCCCACACATGAATGGTCTCAGGATGCTTTACTGTTGACATGTCACAGGACTGATGGTACTATTCACCTTTTCTTCTATGGACAATCTTTTTTCCAGATGCCCCAAATAATCTAAAAGGGGATTCATATTTATTTCATATAGGGAAATATATTTTAAAGGTAGTTCTGGCATACAAATTAGTAACAAGAAGGACTAAACTAATGGCAGGGACACCCCGTCGACACTGTTGGCATTGAGTTCTACTTGCTTTTGTATTTTTAGCACTGGCAAATGCTGTGCGAAATGAGATTTGATTCGTGCTCAGTTCCTGCCTCAACATGGCTGCCAAGCAAGGTCCAAGAGCCACGGATTCTCTAAAATGGTGTACTTGGATATCTGAGGAGAGATTGATGTTTGAGCGTCTCAGGTTTTACTGTTTGCAAATACAAATAGCTACAAATAGCTTCGGGTGGATCCTCCTTGTTCATTTGGTTTAAAACCAAAATACTGCCAAACAAAGTGAGGAGGGGAATGAAGGGGTTGTGCAATATTATTGATAATTACAATATTTTAATAAGGAAATATTGTGATAATTATTTTAAGATATCGCCCAGGCTTGTCCCTTGTCGCTTGTCCCTTGGACAAGCAGACTGTCTGGGCTGTTAATGTTCTATTTATAGTTGCATGGCAGACAAGTACATTTAGTAGGTTAGTAGTAGGTAGTAGCCAGTGCCTACAGAATATAACTGAAATGCTTGTTAGTTCATATGGTTAAGATAAAGGGACACATTAGCATGCACAGCCTTGCCATCTGCTCCACTACACACATCAATCAGGAATGCATTCTAGTCGTTGGTCTCTACAACAAGCAGAGATGTGCAAATGGTGATGAACCTGAGCAAAACAGAACAGTGAATAAATATCATATCACTTTTCTCACAGCATGTTGATCAAAAAGAGATGTGAATTTCAAAGATATTATCAAGAGTGGACTAAGGACTATGACTACACAGAATCTTCCCCTTGCCAGGAAGTTGAGTATTGACTTATTTTATATAGTTGCTATTATTGCATTTGATTGGAGTCAAGCTGGTTTCTGGACAACAAGACATGAGTGTGGGAACTACATCGAGGCTTTTATTTGCCCAGTGGGCTAGCCAATGACTTTATGATGGATTATGTTTCAGTGTGCAGAGAATTGGACAGCTGTATAATCTGACACTATTTTATCGTTCTAAAACTTATTTTCATGTTCCTGGAATCATTTGGTGATCATGTGTTCCATGTGGCCTGGTGTATATCAGTCTGAATGTGGTCATGAAGGGAGGAACTTGGTAATATCAGATTCAGATTCAGACAACTTTATTGATCCCAAGAAGGCTAATTCATTTGCAGTTTACCCAGTCCAACCCAGTCATTTCAAAACTCACAGGCAAGGTGATATGTCAGAGGCAATGGCTCAACATACACAGGTCTGTACATGGGAACAACGAGCAGCATAAATAAAATAAAGCATAATGTTATAGATTATATAAATAAATAAATTATATAAATAAATGATAACCTAATTTAAAGGAATGTAACGGTCATTTACAATGACTACTGTCAGCGTTTAGGAGCCTGATAACTGACTTGGAGTTGCAGTTTCTTCTCCTAAGCGGCACATTATAAAGCTGGCCTGAGGTAATTACAGTGAATTCACTGGACAAAACATGGTCAGGTTGGCTGATAATTTCTGCTGCTTTCTGAACCACCTGTTTCTCCCAAAGGGAGCACAAATATCTTTTCTGGTTCCAATTATCTTAGATCAAACAATACCAATAATTTCACAATACCATTTAGCCTATTCTTGACCTTCACAGACAACCCATTAAACCAGCAAATAAATGAGAAAGGTAGGAGACATTCCGTGAATTATAAATACATTACACAAAATAGTATCACTGACATGAAAAGAGTTAAGCTTTCACATTAAGTAAATTCTTAGTTCTCCACACTTGACCACCGACTGTGTGTTAATGTTGAGTAGAGAATTGAACACTGTTCCTACTAGATACTTATACACTTTATGGACAAAAGTATTGGGACACACCTCTTAATTATTGAATTCAGGTGTTTCAATCAGACCCATTGCCTCAGGTGTATAAAATCAAGCATCTAGCCATGCAGTCTCCATTTACAAACATTTGTGAAACGAATGGTATTATTGGCAATTGAAAGCATTTAGGAACAACAGCAACTCAGCCACAAAGCAGGAGACCACGTAAAGTCCTAGAGCGGGGTCAACAACTACTAAGGTCCATGGTGCGTAAAGGTCACTAACATTCTGCTGCTTCCATAGCTGAAGAGTTCCAAACTTCCACTGGCATTACAGTTAACAGTTAATGTAAAAACTGTGTTGCGGGAGCTTCATGGAATGGGTTTCCATGGCTGAGCTGCTGCATGCAAGCCTCACATCACCAAGTCCAATGGCAAGTGACAGATGGACTGGTGTAAAGCACATTGCCACTGGACTGTGGAGCAGTGGAAACATGTTCTATGGAGCGGTGAATCACACTTCTCTGTTTGGCAGTCAGATGGGCGAGTCTGGGTTTGGCGGATGACGGGAGAACGTTATCTGCCTGACTGCGTTGTGCCAACTGTGAAGAGGAGGGGAGGAGGGATAATGGTGTGGGGCTGTTTTTCAGGGTTTGGGCTAGGCCCCTGACTTCCAGTGAAGGGCAAACTTAATGCTTCAGCATAAAAGGCCAGTTTGGACAATGCTATACTTCCAACTTTGTGGACACAGTTTGGGGAAGGCCCTTTTCTATTCCAGCATGACTGTGCCCCAGTGCACGAAGCAAGGTCCATAATGACATAGGTGGATGAATTCGGTGTGGAAGAACCTGACTGGCCCACACAGAGCCCTGACCTCAACCCCATTCAACACCTTTGGGATGAACTGGAACGGAGATTGTGAGCCAGACCTTTTCATCCAACATCAGTGCCTGACCTCATAAATGCTCTACAGAATGAATGGGCACAAATTCCCACAGAAACACTCCAGAATTTTGTGGAAAGCCTTCCAAGAAGAGTGGAAACTGTTCTAGCTGCAAAGGGGGACCAACTCCATATTAATGTCTATGTATTTGAATGCAATGTCATTAAAGTCCCTGTGGGTATAATGGTCAGGTGTTCCAATACTTTTGTACATATAGTATATGTGCCAACAATTTGAACATCCTCACTATGTATAATGATACCTTTTTATTTTGTCACAATTCTGCCTGATATCAATGAGTAATTCCTTATTTTTTGATTCGTAAAATTCGAGGACGTTATCATCAAACTATTTAACAAAGGCAGGTAGGCCGCAACTGTGATCTGACTCCGAGCCCTGAAAAGAGACAATAGGGCAGTGTCATCAGAGAATTTCAAAAAATGGCTACCCTCTCAAGAAGTCCTGCAGGTGTCTGTGTACATAAAAAGCAAGAGGGACTGGATACAACCCTGGTGTTAGCCCACATTTGAGACTTTGGTGCTGGACATATGACCATTCACCAAAACCTGCTGGATTCTGTCCATTAGAAAATCAAAATCAACATCAAAAGCTGATCATGTAATTTAAAATAAGAAGCAAGTCATTCAATCATAATATATTTTTTTTTATTTTGGGATTGGTATTATAGTGGATGTTTTCCAGATTGTAGATACAGTGGGATGCGAAAGTTTGGGCAACCTTGTTAATCTTCATGATTTTCCTGTATAAATCGTTGGTTGTGATGACAAAAAATTTCAGTTAAATATATCATATAGGAGACACACACAGTGATATTTGAGAAGTGAAATGAAGTTTATTGGATT
>JAQQZR010000037.1:16313012-16329169 GCA_030068235.1 Notoglanidium macrostoma | reverse complement strand
ATTTTGGAATAAGGCTGTAACATAACAAAATGTGGAAAAAGTGATGCGCTGGGAATACTTTCCGGATGCACTGTATAAATGGACACTGAGAATAGGTTAGCTAATAGACAACTCGTTGTCATTAGCAGCACTGTGTTACACTTTTCACCATTTAATTTCTTAATGTAGTTCATTATTTCATGATTATCTAAGAGCCCTCATGTACGTTTGTTTAGTTTGAGTACAGTGTCATGCTACAGTACGGATTAGGGTAAAGGGTCATCCATGTGGATCAGGTTACTAGAGACAGTTGATCCATGAATGCAGACTCACTGAATGTGAAGGTGAAGGTGATGGCTCCCTAGAATGGGCTCACCCAGTGCATGGCCATTTTTATCATTAATAATCAAAGGTATCAAGTTGACAGGCTTAATGGCCCCGCTTTACGCTCCCTTTTATAACACTCCCTCCTCCACGTATCCTTAAATTGTGTACATTCACAGGAGGACTGAGCAAAAGTATTGGCAGGACTGTGATTAATTTCCTCCATTTCACAGTATCTTTTTGTACAGTCAGTAGGAATAACAGACAGTTTACAAGAACATTATTTATAAATGCATTAAGAGAGTATATTGTAGCTGCATCAAGTCATATTTTATACTGTCCTGAGTGTATAAATCTTTGAGGGGATCAAGTCAGCAAGTGCACACTACAAACCGTATTCAAGCACAGTGGAAGAATGTCACCCCTTCGTGTGCTTGCTGTCACTTTCTGTCTTTATTTCATTTGATTTAATTCAGCTGCCATCCAGTCGATTCCGATTCACCTCATGGCATCAGATCAAGGAAACCGATGTTCGTGGAGACCAGCTGGCCTGTCCTAGAGTCAGAAAGGGTAAGCTCTCTAACCCTTCTAAATGTTAATATTTGGACATTGAAAAATGGTTTGCTGTTAATGACTTCCTGAAGTCTGAAACGCATAAACATCACCAAATGCTGGGTTTCTTCTGCGGGGTGCTCTGCCAGGCTTTTACTGCAGCTGTACTCAGTTCCTGCTTGTTCTCTGGGCATTTTGCCTTCGGTCAGGTCATTGCAGAACATTTCACTTCTTTACCTTAAAACGTCTTCGGGTGCTTTTGAAGTAGGTTTCAGGTCATTGTTCATCTGAACATCTGAAGTGCTGTCGGGTAGGTTTTTAAGCATTTGGATGGATCAGAGCAGATAATATAGCCCTGTACACTTCAAAATTCATCCTGCCGCTTTTGTCAGCTGTCACATCATCAATAAAAACCAGGGAGGCGGTTCCAATGACAGCCGCACATGTCCACACCATATGATGAAGCAGTGTGCTTCAGATCAGTTCCTTCCTTTCTCCATCATCTTCTCTTCTCATTGTTTTGGTACAAGGCTCAACTGTCCATGAGATGTTTTTCTTGAACTGTATGGGCTTTTTAGATGGTTTTGCAAAATCTAATTTGGCCTTCCTGTTTTTGAGGCTTACCTATGGGCTACATCTTGTGGTAAACAGTCTGTATTTTGGTGAAGACTTCTCATGATTGTTGATAAAGTTACACCTACCTTCAGGAGAGTGTTCTTGATGCAGCATGCTGTCGTGAAGGAATGTTTTTCACCAGGGAAAAAATTCTGTTCTCATGGTTTGCTTAGTTTTTTTTCCGTAAAGAGTGTACCAAATAGTTCATTTGGCCACACACGTTTTGCTGTCCCTCCGATGGGTTTGTTTACTTTTTTTGGCATAATGATGGTCTGCCTCATTGGCATGGCCAACTCAAAGACAATGTCTTTTAGTGAAATTGGACTCTTTATAGGCAGTGTTCGCCTTTCTTTTGTGCTTAAGCAGACTATATAAAATATTATAACCTTTCCTGGTTATGATCCGTAGAAAAGAGAAAGATGTTTAAGTTCTGGAAAGATATAGTAGAAAATGTCAAAATGTCAGCATTGGAAAGGTTTTCCCAAGCTGCCACACATATATTCTCACGTTCTCCTCACTCTTAAACATTGTAATATTGTTCTGTGCGGTTCATGCAGAGAACAATACAAAAATTAAATACAGTACAGTATAATACAGTCCGATTCAATATATTGAGATCAGTTTATGACCTTATCAAACAGGACCTGTACAAGATGACCACGCTCCTAGGAACAAGAATAGCAGGAAGAGGAGAGAAAATGGTGAACAAACGTGGGATGAGAGGCTGCAGGAGAATTGGGAGAACTGTACGGTGAGATGTTCAGCAATATTATAAAAACCGCTCCCCCTCAGAATACAGTCATGGGGAAAAGAAAGTACACCCTCCTTCAATTCTGTTCTGTAGTCATTTGTCAAAAAATAGCTACATACCATATGGAAATCTAAACCAAATTTATAAATTCATACTAAAAATGTATTTATACTAAAAACCTGCCCCTTCCACAAATCTTACATTAATACTCTTCTGACCTGTGCTATCGTCTCAACTCAATTGTTACTCTTGAAACATGCATCCTTGCTTTCTGTCCAGGTAAATGGAGAATGCTTAGTTTATTAATCTTGCATGAAATCTATCAATGTTTGTTCAATTTTGTTAACATTAGACAAGTATATAGCTAACATCATTTAACGATATTCATTAGCCATGCCACTGTTTTTTTCCATCTGAAATAGAGAAGAAAAGACAGAGGCTGAAAATGTTGCCCAAAAAAAGATTAAAGTGACCAACAATGACGTGTAAAACAATAGAAAGTGACCAAAATAATGTGACAATCTTGTGCTCTCCTGCACCGGTCAGCATCGACACGCTCAAAACTTTTAAGAAGGTTGGTCTATAGAGAAAAATAGTAGTTGCATGAAACCATTTCCCTTTTTCACAGGAGACATTATAAAAGCAATTAGTATAAGGATTGACTTTATCAATGATAGAAAGACTGAAGGTCTGCTGTTACAGAGTGATGACTAACCATGATCAGTGATCAATAAATAAGTTAAAAATGACAAATGTACTGTTATGTATTTACTTTTTAATGCATTTCCACTTTTATACCCCGTTCCCCACAGGGACTACTCATTATTCCTCATCAGGGTTGCCAGGTCTGAAATGATCTGGTATGCTGAATAGCTGCTAGGCTATTTTAAGGAAAGTGTGATGTTAATGTTAGGTGACATGCACTTCCAAAGCAAGAGTTTAAGTCCCTCCGTATCTCCATGTAGACATCCATCTGCAGCATGCTTACATCATCACATTTTCCAAGATACTCTAGCAACATAATGCTAGCCTAAAATGACCTGAAGTATTCTATATTTCACATATTTACTTTTCATCTAATACCATTGGATGCCTTGGTGTTGTTTCATTATTATGTAAGCAAAGTCAGTTGATAACTCTTACTGAAAGTACACGGCTTTATCAGTTATTTTATATAAAAACACTCATTTTGATGATCTCCCTCATTTCCTTTACTGAGTGAGCAGAATTCGGGTAAATTTCTACCTGGTTTGTAATCATATGATTCGTATAACGCATACACACTATAATTACTACATACATTGGTTGGTTGCACAGTTCGAGTTACCGTATAGTCAGACCAAAAGCACCGTCAGAATTCACTGTGGCTGCCCTACCAACAACACTGTCAAAATTCATGGACACTCTGTTGATGTAGACAAAATGGGCGGCTACAAGATTGTTTAGAATGCTTTATCTTGCAAATTTTATTTAACAGGGCCACAAAGCAAACAGACATGTCAACCAGTATCTTTGTGCCAACTGACCATAAGTAGGGTACAAGTTAACCACGTGAAATCTTTTATATGTGAAGGTAAGAAATTGAAGGACAAAGGAAAATAATGAACAATTATGATACTGTGTTTGGTAAGAAAATAAACTAATTAAAAGCCATTTGTGTGGTGTGAATTTTGCATTGATGCTAAGTCCGATTTCAACATGCAGTTTATAGGACACGTTTACTAGCCTTGGCCTTTAATTAATATTAGCGTTACTTTCAGACACCTTGGTCCACATTTAGTTTTTTAGTTATATCTGCAACTACTAATTTGTCCTCCATTTTAATTGAGAATGTTTGACATGATGGTTTTTCCTCTAGTAAAGTGGAGAACTTCTAAATTGCGCTTGGTTGCCAATGAACCACGTCATGGCTCATTACCATAAAGTTGCCTGGACTTTCAAGACGCGCCGGCAATGATCATGCCGCGGCTCGCTGCCGAGAGACGCTGGCTCACATAGAAAATGAATGACTTCCAGTCGTTTTGACGCTCTTGCTGCTTTTGGTCTGAATGTACCATTAGAGAAAGAGACATAAATGTTCATCCACTGCACATTTGACGATTGGCCAAATGAGTAATAATTCTGCGGATTTGGACTGAATGTGTCTTGCAGTGTTTGTTATTGAGTCCTTTGCTCTGGTTATTGATGACTTGCCCAAACAGTAAAAGAGCAGAGCCTAAGAAATTCTCTAACATGTGAACAGCCCAATAATTAACATAGCAAAACGCATCATTTACAGTATATGTACACTATTTTATGTATGTTTACTTTCTCTTTTCACTATATTATTATGATATGATTGTTTCCCCTGTTTTATAGTTCTCCTCTGAGGAATGAATAAAGTTCCATTTGATTTTGTCTGTAGGAACTGAATCTGTCCTACCAGGATCTGGGAGATGTGTATCAGCTGGAAGACTTCAGAAGAATCCTGGGAAGGCTGATCCGAGTGGAGCGCCTACAGCTAGTGGACAACGCACTGTGTGACCTCAGTTCCATCCGACTGCCAAGGTGTGTGTGTGTGTGTGTGTGTGTGTGTGATACTGCATTTGATTTACTTTGGAAGTGGGAAGTCAGAGTTCAGAATTATGTCATTTTCTACTTCCGTGTATTCTAGCTACAAAATGGGATTACATACAGCATAACTGATTTAACGGTAAGAAGTGCCACTTTGTGTACCACTGATGCTGTGAGCAGCCATGCTGATTTGACGTCACTTGCTGGAGGAAACCTGGAGTTGATAATATTATCCTGAGTTCCTGAGTAGGAACTCTGAATTATGGGATTTTCATTTTTTATCTTCCTGATCAGAGGTCGGGAATTCTTATTTATGACCTCTAGTCAAATGCAGCATGTTTGTGTGTGTGTGGTAAATTCAGCAGGGGGGGATAGTGTATATTCTGTCTTTAGACTCACAGTGAAACTCCCAATACACAGCTACATATAGTGCAGAGAGAACAACAGTGTAAAACAATAACACGCAATTTAATGGGTTCAGTGCAAAAATGTAGAGAATTAATAATATAGGGGATAAATGAAAGAAAAGAAAAAGAGAAATACATGGGAAGAAATTAAGGGTGAAAGTTGAAGAATGAAATGAGGTAAGGAAAATATGAAAGAGGATGGGGAAAAAAGTAAAAAGAGAAAAATATAAAGCAAGAAGTAAATAAAGGGAAAAAAGCACAAAGACAATAAAATAAATAGAAGAAAGGACAAATGGACAGTGCCTACTTTTGCTCACACTAAATAGCTGTGATCATTTTGTCTTCTGTAGATGTAAAAGCCTGAACCTGCACCAGAATCACTTGAAGTCTTTCGCTCAGCTGCCAAAGATCCCTGCAATTGAGCACCTGTGTGTGTCTGAGAACAACATCTGCGGTCTGGCAGAGCTGAAGCTGCTGGAACACACACCGCTGCACACACTCACACTCAGACATAACCCCTGTGAGTTTTTGGAGGACTACCGCTCACGGTAAGAGAGAGAAAGATGGCTAGGGAACTCTTGTTAATTCTTCTACTTTTGTAGCTGAACACAATGGTCCTGTTTCCTCACATGTTTGATGTCAGAAGACTGATTCTTCTAGTTTTGCATTGCCGCTATGAGGCTAGTGGCAGTAAGGACTAAAAATCACTGTAGTATGCTCTTATAGGAAAATAATCGAACATGGAGTGTTGTGGCCCAAAGTGAAGGCAGAGTTACTGATACCACCCAAAACATGATTATTTTCTCTAACAGTACATCCTAAATTACATTCCTTATTAAGTAACAAACAACACAACATTTTTATAAATTTATACTGTATATACCTTTGATGTCATGGAACATCTGCAAAACGTCTTAGTACCTTTTTATAATTAAATTATAGCAGCTAGAAGCAGTTGCTCATGCACACACACCTTATGTTTTTTCTATGGTTAATATTAATAAGAATAAAACATTATTGTGAAACTGGAACACACTCCTTTCCCAAAGACTTTTGTGTGTCAGAAAACAGTTACAGCTTTACCTATGTCTTTGTATGCTGTAATATTACAACTTTCCTAAGAGGCCCAAACCTGTTCCAGCATGACAGTGCCCCTGTGCACAAAGCAAGGTCCATGAAGACATGGTTAGTCAAGGTCGGAGTGGAAGAACTCAAGTGGCCTCCTAAGAGCCCTGACCTCAACCCCACAGAACACCTTTAGGATGAACTGAACCCTGACTGCACCCCAGGAGTCCAGAAGTAGGGTGAACTCAAATTTAAAAGGTTTATTCCAGGCTTGGGGTTTATATTAAGGAAGAAGATATAAAATAAGTCAAATAAATCTATAACTAATAGAATAGAGGCTAAAATTGAGTAGAAGTCATCAGCAAAGAAAGACACAGATGTAAGAAGCTGTTGCCTCCAATCAGCCACACCTGGCCGGGTACTTTATCGGCTCCTTAAGTAAGTTACTCTCCAGGCCTGTAGAGGGTGCAATAAACACTAACATAAGGAAAGGGTTCATTTTGGCTCCAACAGTTCAAAACTTAAAAAACAAACTTCAGACATCCTGACCACATGTTGGCTAACAATGGGTCCAGGGTCTGCATTGTATACATTTCTTTTCTCAAATTGTTCATTTAAAACTGAGTTAATAATATAATCTGTACGTGACCTTGATTTATTTTTCGGTTCCTTCCATAGTGTGTTCTCCTATTTGCCAAAACTCAAAGTCCTGGATGGCATACCAAAGCTGCCAGAAGATTCAGTGCCTCCCTGTTTCCCTGAATCCTCCAGGCTTTGCGTCATTCTTTGACGTTGGCAGATCTAAGACAGGATGTTCAGCCTAATGGACAGGAAGCAGCAATGCCATGATCTCTTCTAACGTACTGTACCAGAAATGCGAATGTCCCGTTTCTGAAATGCACTGTTTGTATATAATTTGTTAGATTGTATTGTAAATTAAAGCTGTCTATTTTTTATTATTTATCTGCATCCTGTCACGTTCCAGTTCAAAGTTTAGTATCTTTATCAGAGATTCCTGTAAACTGTATGTTAGTACTGACTGAAGATAACATCATAACAATGAGCTTACTACAGTGATTGCATCAATATCATGTGTTAGTCATTAAGAAGCAACAACAATCAGTAGTGTGTGTTAGGAGCGTACGTGCTTTACATGAGGTCACAACTGAACAAATGAAGAAGATCAAGCGTGAAGACGATGTTCAGATAGATAGAACCGAAATGCTTCAAACAGCTAAACCATGACTCTCATTTATGAAAAGCTCTGATTCTGTTTTACGTTTCAGTCATAATATCCATATCAGAGCTCTGAGTGCCATTGCTGATAATCTTACACGCTATTAATCACCACAAGCCTAAATCCTTCTTCTTACTGATTTGTATGCTGGAATTACACTTAAAATATGCTTCAAAAAGGAAGGAAGCCATTGTAGAAAAACAGACATTTGACCTTGATATGACCCTTAACCTGTTCAGATCAGTCCCAAAATCCAATCAATTGATCTGCTGATAATGACACTTATAATTACATATAAATCCTACAACCATCTAACAATTCATTTATGGGATATCACGCTAAGGAGAATCTCAGATGGACAGAGAACCTGAAAACAGTAGTGCATCCTGCGTGGACTTCATGATGTCACAACCTCACAACAGCAGCAGCAAAACAATCATGGACACCCATATCTTTAAGCAGTTATTGGTATATTTCTCTGCTGATTGTGTCCACAGTCAAGAAGTGGTCATCTGAACACAACACAGCTGCAGTGAGGCTTGATCTGGCGCTGCATTTCGTGGGTGGTTTTTACACAATGCGTCCAAACATCCTGTTCTTATAAACATGGTTTCTAATAGTACATTCTGAAAACTCTGATCTTTTGGTTCTCCATCACCATCTTTGGGCAGAGATAACTCCTGGATCTGAACAACCCCATCTTAGGTTCTGAGCCCTACTTAAACCATGCACAAACCTAAGGATATACGTAAAGGAGCTTAAGATGTTCTGCATGGTGGAGTCCATCAAGATTTCACAAGTGTCTCCAATTTTGCTATTCCTCACAGAAAGAAGCTCAGAAGCTTGTCCTTGTTGTTTGAATGTGTTTGAAACACTCGACACAGTAGAGCAGCATGCCTTTCATGTCAGCAGCGTCATCCTTTCAGCGGCGCTTCATTAATTCATATGCACTTCAGTGTTTCAGTCTAAAATTCAGTATCGATATCAGTTCCACTGAAACATGAGCCGAAGGACCCAGGACAATTTAGGACACCGAGGACGCTGAGAGAAAGGATATACACATTCACACCCACACACTTCTACTGTCTCTGCACGAACAAAGGCCAGGGTGATGAATGAATTTTAGTTTATTTAGTAATAAAGCTGCAGAGGGGTTTAAAATTCTTTGGCAACAATGAAGCAGAAAATCGAAATCCATCCATTCCATAGAAGTGCTGCTGTGTTGTTGTTTTGTTTTGTTTTTTTAACACTGGGTACTCTTACTTACTCTTTGGTCTACCATGTACAGACTAGTACCTAGTAAGGGACAAAACAGCTTAAAAGTGTGTTAGTAAGGTGTTGGGCCACATAGGGCACCAGAGCAGCTTCAGTACGCCTTGACATAGATTGCACAAGTCTCTGGAACTGTACCGGAGGTATAAATACTATTCTTCCAAAAAATAATCCCTCAGTTGGTATGAATGATGGTGATGAGAAGAGCTGTCTAATGCCAGGACCAGACTGCACAATATTTTTTTCTTTCACGATGGTCACCATGCCGTGTCGTGGTCAATGGACTGGCAACACTACAAGTTTGACCCCAGCCGGTCATCATTCACGTTCTTGCATGTTGTCTAGGAAGAGGCTTAAGAAATTGGCAACAGAAGGAACATCAAACTAGGCAAGAAAATACATACTAGACTTTTCGTTGGGGTGTTGTGGGGCATCCCAGACACCAAATTGCTGTTCTTCAATTATATCACACTACGTGGCATGATCGTCTTTCCCAATGTTCGATACTCAGGCCCGACGTAGGAAATTTGTGTAGCCTGATCCCAGCATAACACATCACACAGTTCAGAAGTTATACTGAGATCTAGTCACTGTGAAGGCCATAGCAAAATATTTCTTTTATTTTCATCTCCTCAAACCTTTCAGCTAGTCATCCTTCCATGTGGATGGAAGCAGGGTCACCCTGGAAGAGACACTCCCATCATGTGAGTAATGATTTCTCTTATGCTGCATTTGACTTACCTCAGAAACAGGAAATTAGAGCTTGGAATGATGGAATTTTTCAATCTCCATGTATTTCAGCTGCAAAGTGGGTAAACCACGAACACCTCAATGTTCGTCTTTCTTTAGCAACAAGCTAGCCAGCTAACTATAGATGTTATAGATGTGATAACTGACTATGTCTGTATGTTGACTGATCCAAAGCAAATACTTGTACGTACAACATCATTCATATAATTCCTATATAATTCAAGCAGCCATGTTGATTTGGTGTCACTTGACGAGGCCATCCTGAGTTCTCGAGCAGAATTACGAGTTAGACACTTCGGTCGAATGCAGCAACAGGATAAAGGTGATGAATCAGAATAAATTCAGACTGAAGGGGAGAATGGACCTAACCCATGCCAGCAAAAACCAAGCTCCCATAACCACTGCTTTTCCTTTCATTTGTCACTCCTTTGCAAGTATGCAGTTAGAGACTATAACTCATTTTTATTATTTCAAGCCCAGTGTGTGGAAATTGGCCTCTAGCCCTTCTCAGTTTCTGAGCACAGGATTGTCATCCCAGCATGTCAGAACTTCTACTCCTACAGCGTCACACACACTAGCCATGATGCTAGTTCACGTTAAAACCTGACGAGTTTACTCAAATCGCTTGACTAAACGGATTGCCTTAAACCGTTCACGTCTCAAAATTGATTGCTTTGAGTACAGCTAACTTAAAAAGATTATTCTTCATTACACTTGGTTGTACTAGGTTTAAAGAACTAATGAAATCAATTGTGAAATGCGCTTTTGTTCATAACGCCATGTTAAAAAGAAAACATCTCATTTCCTATCAGTATCCTCTTTATCCTGGGGCAATCTGTCTTCACCAATCCGCCTGATGGAATTATATTTGATGTATGAAACAATGTTCAGTTACTTTGTCCTCGTAATTTAATGTTCTCGTAAATATGACATCTAATTGTTTGAGTAGTGATTACTCACTGCATTTAGTCATTTCCATTGTTAGGGTTGACTGTAATTACTCGGAGAATGGCGCACACGAATAACATCACGTTCTGGGTGGTGTAGAATGGTAGAACCTTTGTCTTCGTATGTTTAATGTCGCTTTTAGCTGTTTGTATATTTGTATATACTGTATTCCATTGACTGGCCATCTTCTGTGTTAAAAGCTCTATGGTTTTGCCTGTTGCGATACAAAGACACGGATTCTCACCTTTAAAGATCTCGTTATAACCTTTTCTTTTTCTTTTTTTTTTATAAATCCATAGCCTATACCAGGTACACTGGGGGGAGGCAGAGGACCAGATGTCCCCACAAAGATAGGAATATTTACAAAACAGCAATTGTTTAATTTAAAGGGCTAAAAGAGAGAAATGTTTTTATTTATTTTGGTTGGTGAGGTTAAGGTTAGGTTTAGGCACTTAAGGCACTTAGGCATTAATTAGCAGCATTATTAATTATATCAATGACTGGTCCTTGCAAAGTGCAAGACAAAGCTTTGCGTGCGTGTGTGTGATGAATGATCTCTGCCCAAGTTCTCACAAATCCTTTGTAAAGAAATGAGGACACTTCATACTTCATACATAAAGTGTCTTACTTTAATACAGTGTATTAAACACATTAACCTTTACCTAAAAGATTGTTCTTGCAATATAACACATGTAGCAGATTCATGGCGCAAAATATACACCATAACGTAAAGGGCCGTTTTGCCAGCAAGGGGGAATTTCTTCACAATAACAATAATAACAGTTGAAAAAATAATAATAAATAGACTTTGCAGTGACACATTCAAAAGCCCAAATATGTAACGTTGTCACAAAACAGGAAGTTGTGTTCAGTATTCAGTTGAATAAACTACAAACAAAAAAAAAAAAAAAAAACCCCAATAGTAATCAGAGACGCTAAGATGAGATTTGGCCCTGATGTTTGAAATAAGTTTCAAATATCTGTGCAGAGTTATCTAAACACGTACCTTAAGTGTTATATCACTTATTATGTAACTGTTATTATTTACATGGTAGTAATGGTATTCACATCACAGATCTGATGGGACATGACGCATGTGTGTATCTAACGATACTATGCATGATATTGTCTACGCCAGAGATAAACCATCACATACAGAAAGCAGCAAGAAGACAATTTAAAGTAGCGTTGCAGACACAACTCTCGCTCTGATTAAGGAATACGTCTCTACTGATGTATTTTTATTATATATATATATATTATACTGTGGTAATGTGAACTCAAGATATTAATGTTGGCACCTGCCGGTCATTAGCGTAATTTTACTGCAGCAAATGCTGAGGTTACTTAAAGCTCTATTTTGGCCCAAAACAATCTAATGTAAACATTCCTTATGGCAAGACATGCTTGCTGTCTAAAGTTCGCACTAACGAGTAATTAAAGCTTACAGTCTCTAGTTTATTCATTCATGTTCAGTAACCAGTAACATGGACACTCGGGACGTGTCCTGAGAACACTAAGGCAGGAATACGGACAGGACGGGACACCTGTCCATCACAGGCAGTGAAAACACCAAGAGTCGTAGTGGAATTATTGTCTTTTTCAATACATATCACCTTAAGCAGTGAGACTAGGAATTTATTAGAAAAGCTCAGGCCCTGATTTGCTTAAACATGGTAAATTTGATCACAGGTGCAATAACAGGGTCTTGGATTGCATCTTTCATATGAATACGAATATTCATAGTGTAAAGTATAATCCAGCCAGCACAGACGCAAGTAGCTTGAATAAATTGAGCGGTGATCGTACGAGCAGATTAAAATAGCTGAGAATTATATCGTCCATTCCAGTCACTGGAGTCGGTTTTAATTAGGTTAGTAATGAGAATATAATGTGTCAGAATCTCAAAAAGATAAAAATGATGAGTAAATACTACTACAGCAAAGTTGCTTTCATATCACATTTTCTTTTTTCACACTGCTGATGGCAACTGCATGTAAAGAATTCACACTAAAAAGTATGGTGCCATGCAGTGCACTAAGAGTACCCAGATGGTGTACTCAACATGTTGCACACTTCTCACCCTCAATGCTCACCATCACGGCTATGTAACAGACGAGGAATTGGTTTATGGTTGAAATTCCCCCACTACGCGAGTACATAGTATGCGCAGTGGAAGTGAATTAACCGAAGCACATGAATTGAGACACAGCATGTGATAATGTTATTACAATTAGCATGTGTTAATCAGGATGTTAGGAAATCATGGCCTGAGTGCTGAATTACCACGTCATAAAGTGTAGCCGTTTGATTTCTATCCAAGACGTACGCGGGCTTGTTCCCAAGTAAGTGCGAATTGCACAGTAACGGTAGAAAAGGTTCAGTATGATCCAACAACGCGTTACAAAATAATACGGAAGTACAACAACACACAAAAGCCAAATTTTAAATATCTCGGATCCAAGTTGCTCTGTTAGTCTGTAGTAGCTAAAAACAATTTTCTTGACATGTACTCACCCCGAAACAATTATTCAACACTTCTAAAGATGAAATAAAAACATGATCATTAGCAACATCCATCTGCCAAGCACTAAACATTCATGTAGTGACACTAACAGTATCCGTATAAAGTACTGTCCATTTCCTAAAACATCCAGCCATATAACAAGCTTTAAAAAGACAGAAGACATTACATATACAAGGTAAACGTTCAATATTATACATTTTAAAAATGGCACTCTGATCATAACCTCTGGCTACTGTCTAAAGCGGAACGATCAGGTTTCTCATTAAACAGTGTTCCATTTACAAAATAAAGGCACAGTGAACAGAAACATAATTCGGCAGATGTTGAGTCTCGTATGTCCAGCTGGGGGGTGTCTTTCCGCAAAAAGAAGATGATCGTTCCAGTGGAGTCGCCGTTTCATACAGTTTAATCCTGCTACAGTGACGAAGAAAGAAAAGGCTCACATCTCTGCCCTGTGATTGGCCTCTTCCTCTGGCTCCTCCTCTTCCTCTTCATAGTTCTCTTCCTCATTCGGTTCTTTGGCAGGCTGTTTCTCAGGTCCCATGTCTTCCTGCTCTCTAGCATCATCCTACACACACACACGCACACGCGCACACACGCACACACGCACACACACACATACACACACGCGCACGCGCGCACACGCACACACGCACGCACACACGCGCACACGCGCACACGCGCACACAGACACACAGACACACAGACACACACACACGCACGCACACACGCACACACACACCCACACACACACCCACACACACACGCACACACACACACACACACACACACACACAGTACACTGATGCATCGAAAGGAGAGAAAAGCCCTGAAGCTTGACCTCGGATCTCACACTTCATCCCTCTAACATCCTTCTGCTTTCAGACATCATTCACACACTCACACACACACACACACATTCACACACACACACACACTCACACACACACACACACACACACACACACACACACACACACAAACTAGTTTTCATATCTATCACTGAATGCTAGTGTATAGTGCTATTGAAATAATACAGTTTCCACGTTATGACTGATTTGGAGTGTTTCCCTGATTTATGGATGGATGTCGTTCCTCTTTATTACGCCTTAAAACAGCGTGAGACGCCTCGTTTTCATTTTTCAACCTCACTATATCGATTTAATGGCTTAATCATATGAATAGTGACTTTGTTTTATGAAAAATAGAGTTGTCCATCGTAAATATTGGCATGTGCAAAAAAAAAAACCCCCAAAAAAAACCCGGAGCTGTCAGATTACTGTGATAAATACAAGTCAAAATGATGGAAATGTTGTTTTTTTTATGTTTAAATGCCAGAGGCTGAATTTCAGACTCGGAAAGTCTTCATATTTTGACACAGAAATCGCGCCGCATCACTCCACCCCCAGCGTGCCTTATTTCTGTTTAACACTGGGCCTACATCCTATTGTGTGCTATAACTTCCATATTCTATTTCCAATTACTTTTACAGAAGAAGTTATTGCTGATGCTTCTCCTGTGCTTGATTATAATGTTGATGACACACACCATCACGTCAAAGGTTCGGGAAAATGACCAATTCAGAGTTCAACAGAGAAATGAATGCTTTATTATTTTTTTTAAGTTATAATCTAATGAGTAAGAAATAGACATCACACACACACACACACACAGAGAAACACACACACATGCACGCACACACGCACGCGCACACACACACACACACATATATATATATATATATACTTAGAGAGAGAGATAAATGTGTTAAATATATTTATATTATATTTATATATTTGTATTAAAACTTCAGTAAAACCTCATCATTAAATGTGCAATTTAATAAGTCATTTAGCATTTTATGATGTCATTTTTGTAACCTTATTTATTTTATTATTTAAAGAAGCTTGTTGATTCAGCACTTCCATTGTGCTAGATTGAATCTTTGCAAAGATGCTGAGCTAACATTAGTTACTCGTTACACTTTGAAAGGAATAATGTTTCTCATTCTTATAGTAACTTCAGCATTAAATCATCTCTATGCCTCGGTTCACGTAACGAGAGGAAATGAAGAAACACTTCATTCAAATGACTAAAAATGCTTGAACATTACAAACGGCTTCGCGTTCCAAGTTTCCCCCCGAAGCTATTAGGTAACGCCTTTTTAAACAAAGACATCTCCTCATGTCAGGTCGGACTAATGTATCTCTTTATATAGACCGACTCTATAATTCATGACTGGCTATAACATTATTATCAGCTTTGTCATGTCAAAGTGAAGGGAGTTAAATATCTACTACAGCAGTCATTAGTTAAAAACTCATTTAGCTTCTCCTCTCCTGTTCCACATTGAGATATGATAAAGCCTTAATTAATAATTCAACCTAATTAAACACTCATATTTAAAGAGGGCTAGGCCTGAGCACTCCTACGAGCTATTAATTGTTTCTGGCAGAAGCACATTGCTATTCATATTTCTCACGGGGACACTCTCATTCGTAACGTCGTCCATTTCTTTTCCAGCCAGATGCGATGTAGGCTCAACGTCACGATGAATAAAGCCTCAGAGCCTAAATTTAATAACGAGAACTCACACTCGCGTGGATCGGCCCTGGCTCCTGTTGTTTGACTTCTCCTCTAAGTGCATTTAGGGCTTTAAATAAGGAATGTGTAATGTTGTGACATTTACTTCTGCCTAATGCGAGATATGAGACAAACGTAATATCGCAGGCGCTCCGTACTTAGATTAGGCTCATCTGCTCAAATATCGGAGCATGTTGCTCACCCAGGAAACCATATTTTACCCTGATGTTAATATGACATAATACGCTAATGTAACATAATACCTGTAGAATGCATTAGGCCATTTTGTAAGGTACAAACGTTGCCACACATTCATAAAATGCGCCATAACAAAATCACGAGAGGAAGCTCTGATCACAATGATACTCGATCAAACCTGTTCTGCCTGCTGAGAATACACAGCAATAAGTCCGTATTATAATAAACATGCACACATGGTTCTTGCTCACAGACATACTCACAGATACACACACAGGGCACAGAACATACAGAGTAACACTTTCAGACCTGATTTCTGATCCATCCATCATCTATAGCGCTTTATCCGTCTGGGTGGCGGGGAAGCTGGAGCCAATCCCAGCATCTTGGGGTGAG
>JAQQZR010000037.1:16282995-16302570 GCA_030068235.1 Notoglanidium macrostoma | reverse complement strand
TGGCCCTGTGGTGGACTGGCGACCTGCCCAGGGTGTACCCCGCCTCTCACCCCAAGATGCTGGGATTGGCTCCAGCTGGATAAAGCGCTATAGATAATGGATTGATAGTTATACAGACTTATACCGATCAGACATGATGCTAAAACCACTCACAGGTGAAGTGAGTAACACAACACTGATCATATCATTACTTACTCCACTGGCTTCCTATAGCTGCCCATATCTGATTTAAAACACTGATGCTTGCCAACAAGCTGATGATAGTCGTAGTCCGAGTCCTAGTGGACCAGTATCAGGATGGATTTACTGACAGAAACATCAAAGCACTTATGTAAGTTGCTCTGGATGCCATAATGTAAATGTAAATGTTTCAAGTTGGAGTTTTCCTTTAACAGTCAGTCTTCATGGCACCAAACATGTCCTTGCTAATAAGCTCCATTTGAGATTGAGTTCCTTTCATTCGAGTAGGTGTGGAGCTGCCAGATTTGGACACGAAGACTAATAATCATCGTTCTACCCTTACTTAAAGGACCACTGTTCAGGATTTAGAGGAATATATTATGAAAAATAGAATATAGTATTCATAAGTATGTTTTCATTAGGGTATAATGACCCGTAACTACGAGTCGTTGCATTTTCGAAAGCTTAGAATGAGGCCTTTATACCTGCATAGAGAGTGGGTCCACTTCCACAGCCGCCATGTTGCGCTGCTACAGCAGCCAAACATCTACAAAGCCTTTTCTGCGTTTTGTATTTTTTACGAGAAGCACCAGAAGGACAACAAAAAATAAGAGAAAAGGAAGATAAAGAACGGGAAAGTTCAAGAACCCAAATTTGGAAAACTGGAGGATCATACAGTGGCTAGAAAAAGTATGTGAACCTTTTGGAAGGTCATGGTTTTCTGCATTAATGTGTCATAAAATGTGATCTGATCTTCATCCAAGTCAAAGGTATTGACAAATATAATGTGCCTAAAATAGTAACAAAAAAAATCTGTTCTTTCATGTCTTTAATGAGAACAACCATAAAAAAACTGATAGTACTAGTGGAAAAGGTATGTGAACCCTTGAGTTAATGACCTCAAAAAAGCTATTTGAAGTCAGGTGTTAGCATACCTCGAGACTTGTTTTAAAAAAAAAAGAAAAAAAAAAAAAAAAGAAAGAGAGAGTTTGGAGGTGTGGACCTGAGCTACTTTGAACGATAAAAACCAGTCAAACTTTTAGAGTTTTCCACACACAAGAAGAATACGCTTATGTGAGCCATGTCACACCAAAAAGAGCTCTCAGAGGATCTACGATCAAGAATTGTTGATTTACATAAAGCTGGAAAGGGTTACAAAGTGATTTCAAAGACTTTAGAAATCCACCAGCCTACAGTTAGGCTAACGATATACACATGGAGACACTTTGGGACTGTGGCTACTCTACCAAGAAGTGGGTGCCCAGTCAATATCACCCCAAGAGCACAATGACTTGTGACAGCCTGAGATTTGAAGGCATCTTTGGAACAGGCTAATGTCTGTGTTCATGATTATACAGTACGTAAAACATTGAACAAGCAGGGTGTCTATGGCAGGACACCACAAAGGAAGCCACTGCTTACTACAAAGAACATTGCTGCATGCCTGAAGTTTGCGAAAGAGCACACTGACACTCCACAGCGGTATTGGCAAAATGTTTTGTGGACTGATGAAACTAAGATTGAACTGTTTGCCAAGAACCCATAGCAAGACGTCTGGCGTAAAAAGGCCACATCATGAAAACATCATCCCGACCGTAGAGTATGGAGGAGGAAACATCATGATTTGGGCCTGCTTTGCTGCATCAGGGCCTGGCCAGCTTTCAGTCATTGAGGGGAAGATGAATTACCAAGTGTATCAAAAAATTCTTCAGGATAATGTGAGAATGTCTGTACGTCAGCTGGAACTCTGTAGAAATTGGGTGATGCAACAGACCGGAGCAAGTCCACAACAGAACGGCTTCAAAAAAACAAAATCCACCTTTTGGAGTGGCCAAATCAGAGCCCAGACCTCAACCCAATAGAGATGCTATGGAATGACATGAAGAGAGCCGTACACATGAGACGTCCAAACAATGAAAGAGCTAAATCAGTTCTGCCAGCAAGAATGGGCTAAAGTTCCTCCTGAACGATGTGCAGGTCTGATCCACTGCTATAGGACGCGCCTGGTTGAGGATATTGCTGCCGGGGGGGGGGTCAACCAGGTAGATCAGAAAGATCAGATTTTTCTTTTAAGCACATAATATTTGTCAATACCCTTGACTGAGATGAAGATCAGATCACATTTTATGACAAATTAATGCAGAAAACCATGACCTTCCAAAAGGTTCACATACTTTTTCTTGCCACTGTATTGATTATTTAGCATGAGAAAAAGCAAGGGAGTGTGAATGTAAGTACTGGGAAGAACGCTACAGGCACCATACGTGCTGGGTAAGGGAGGGGTAAGGGAGGGGTAAGGGAGGGGTAAGGGAGGGGTAAGGGAGGGGCATCCAGTTGGTTGCATTCAACTGAATCTTACATGGCAGACCTTTAAGTGAAACATGTACTTGAGTGCTTCCTTTTGAAATCTATGAATGAACTGAAATCTAATGAATCATAATGAGTGGGCTGGGTCCAACTACAGCAACAGTCCCATTGTATTCTGGAGATTCCATGTTCTTAATACCTTCGATTTGTCCTGTTCAAACACACAGTAATGTAATTCCTTAATGTACTGAAACCACAATCTGTTATAAAGAAAAGCTTAGTGCCGTGTTTCCCCCAATACATAACCAAAAGATATGGAGGGGGGAGGGGGGGAATAAAATCATATTATTGTAATCCTACACTAATATCAGAATTTTCTATACATCATTGCATAAACTAACATATGATTAGATGAGGATGACAGAGCAGCAATGCCCCCTACTATCTCCAGGGTGGCTGGGGGTCTGTATATGTTCTCCCACCATGCATGTGACTTTCCTCCAGGTTTGTAAATTGGCTACGCTAATTAACCACCCCTAGGCGTCAGTGTACGTGTGCGCAATATGTGTACGATGCCCTGAGATGGACATGTCCAGGGTGTATTTCCACTTCAGGCCCTGTGTTGCCATGATAAGCTCCAGATCCTCTGCAACCTTAACTGGAATAAAGCGGTTACTGAACATGAATGCAAAGCTTACACATTATCTTGTGCTTCATCTATTACAGTACCTACCAAAATAACAAAGAGTTAGTTATAATGTAAGAGCTGCAAGAAAGTTTCTAAATGATCATTTTGAGGAATAACACACTGACTAACTACTTATAAAGCACACGGTGTTAGTGGTTACGGAAGCCGTCGGTCGTCTTCAGCTTTGTGAAAACAAAACACTTTGTCGAATCACATTTTAAGTACAAACTAGAGAAGAAGAAAAATAAGCATGGATTAAAACAAGGTAAGAAAGGTTGCAGGGGTCTGGAGACCTGGTGAGCTTGCGAAACACTGATGAATACCTTGGAGTTGGGCTGAGAGAGACTCCTGGTGCTGCTGGTATTTCAGAGCCAGAGATTCGGTCCTCTTCAGCTGCTGGTGCATTTCATACCAAATCATTCCCCCATAAATGAACACAAAAATCAAAGTGGTAAAGAACAACAACTGGAAGATTTTCCTCTGCTTTCTGGAGCAAACCCCACTGCCCATGTTCTCCACACTGAACATATACAACTACTTTCTCCAAAACGTTCCCTCTGAAGGGCTTTACATTCCAAGTGCCGTCATATAAAGCAGGACTTTCCAGCTGAGACGGCAGCAGATCCTCGGGTGTGGAACAGCCATTCCCAGCATGGACAACAACTTTCTTTCTCTGTTTACTTTCAGCCTGGGGGGGAAAAGTTGCGGAAAGTGAACAAAAGCTCCCAAAAGACGTTTTTTTTCGGCTGGCAAACAAACAGAAGTAGTCCTAAGCTAGTTTTCTTCTGCAGACTTTACTACAAATACGAATTATGTTGTATTTAAACAGCCCTATTAGCTTTGCACGACACCTTTAGCTTGAGTTACGTGTCACAGAGCTGGAGCGGACCTGAAGGAAGTCCCTCCCTGAATCATCATCGCTTGTCCTGGGCCACTGCTATTGGTGTGTGTGTTGCTCTGTCAGAGGAAAGTGTGTGTTGGGACGCTGTGTATGGGCGTGTGTGCATCAAAATGCTCCACGCTTATGTTAAAACTTGTATAACTATATTGCCAGCATTGTGTTTTTTGTTTCCTTTGTTATAGATAGTTAGAAATAGCAATAAGTCATTCAGTAAAATCCGATTGGCGGATTGCTTGTATGGGCGAACTTTTTAACCAATCCCAACGCACGAAGCGGAATACTATTCACCAATCGCAGCAAAGGAGGCGGGACTTATTATTATTATTATTATTTTTTTTTTGGTAAACGGGTTAAAAGTTTAGTTGGATTAGTAATTAGGGTGTGTGTAGTTGTTTGTTTAAATGACAAAATCTTGTATCGTGTGCTTTTTCTTTAAACATCATGCGCGTTTGGAATCAGTTTTATGCTGGGGGGATTAAAGCATTGAGGCACGTGAAGGTGTGTATTACAGTGATTTTATCACGGGTAATTAAGGGCGTTCTTAGGCACAGCCAATGGCGCATAGAGTACTAACCTACTTACCAGTGATACAACGAGTGCCTTGTTGCTTTCATAAAAATGCAGTTCAATGAATAATTACATTTATTTGCTAATAATATTTGCAATAACCAATTCTTCCGCCTTGCAATGTAGTCTGTGAACGATAGGCTTTGGTTGCTAAGCAACACAATGGCCAAATATCAAGGTGTTTTATGAGCAGAACACCGGCTGCATTGTAACAGATTTATTGACTCTGATTGCTGTTACTGCAGTTATAACTGTTCGTATTTGCATTATTTTCGTATAACTGCACGGCCTGGAGCAGTAGCGCATACAGACAGTGGCTGATGGGTGAGCACCGCTAGAGGGCGCTCACCGCGCCATTTAATATAACAACATCAGTCAACAAACGGAAGAGAGGAAGTTCTGAATATTATTATTATAAATACATAATTATATTAATCCCCAAGACAAAACAATTGGTAAGTAGTGACAATAAAAATTATTATTCAAAAAAATATATTTACTTACATGAAACTGAATGGATGTGCCAGCTGTCAATCACACCCATAGCTCCGCCTCCGGCTTGTAGTGTGTTATTCTGCTTATATCACAGCGATTTGCCTTTATTTATTTATTTATGGTGCATTTGAACAATTTATATCTATTTTTAATATTGTGGAACATCCAAGAGACAAGTTAGTTCCTGTTATCACTTATGTTATAGCCGTAATAAACAATCATTCCTTCTCTCTCTCTGTTACTTTTCCTCAAAAGTGTTTTGGTATCATTTTAAATATTTTATGACAGTTCCAAATGCTCATTTGTGGCTGTTTAATAATACACATTCAACACAGATGTCTGTATACCACTACTTTTGGGTAGCAATCATGCTATAATTATGTTCATAAATGGTCAAGAAAGTCATCAACCACCTCAACACTTTATTAGCTACCAGCTGCTATGGTGAGAAACATAATCAACCAATCTGTATCATGCATTTAGCCTATTTTAGTTGAACACTACTAGCCGGTAAGTTACACTCTGCACAGGGATATTGAGGAAACACACGCACATATGTACAAATAAACATGATTTATCAAGTTCTTCTCATGTGATGAAGTGCATGTGCACACTCCAGACCATGCGTTTGCCTGTGCAGCGTAAGCATTTCACAAATAACAATGCAGTTAAATAATGATACATGTCTTACATGCAATCCATATCATTTACACTGCACATACGTTCCATTTCTAAATATAAGAGAGTGAAAAAGACAAGAATGATGAGAGATTTTCAGGCCTTTACATCTTTTCTAAATGTAGCTGGGACAAAGCCGTACAATCACAAAGTATTGAGGAGTTTACGCATGTAAACAGAAATCATTATCTTTCAGTTGGCGTACAGGTCATTCGGGACAACCAGTGAGCTTCTTGAATGTTGACATTCAAGGACTTTCAACCTTCACACATTTTGAGTGCGAACTCCTTAATTTGGCATCAGAGTACGCTGCTAAAAGTTACCACTCAAAAATACTGCTTATTTTTTTCACTAGTCAATATTGCATAACAGAAGAGCCAATATACATATGACTCTAGAATGATTGACAGTTGTGTAGGTGGTTCGGACTCTTGGTATTGACGTCCCGTGGAAGCCCCGCCCCCTCCCCCATGTCACATTAGTAATGTTGTAGCCTGTGCACTCAGTGAATTACAAATAATTTTAATGGTAATGATCATTTGAAAGAACTCCTGCTCTGGTCAGTGCAATGACTGAACTAATCGGCATGGTTACGGCCATCCTGATAGAAAGGAGAGCATGCATATATACAGGGTCTTACAGTAACCACCAGGCACTTGGGGGGAAAATCTGCTACCCGTCTGTTTTAGGTCAAATGTAGACACTAGAAACTCGCTTTTATTAATTGCTGTATTTGCATTAGTATTAATTGCTGTACATAACATCTTTTTCCTATAATAGGGAAGAAGGTGTAGATGTAAACTTTTCCGATGTCCACATACGGGTGTACAATGTGTTCTCCACAACATTATCATTAAGAGCCTTCGCTTACAAAGCCCTACAGTTATGAAGCAGCATTCCAATTAGTGTTTGGGACTCAGACACAGTCTCAGTGTTTAAGTCTAGGCTGAAAACATGTTTGTTTAGCCAGACCTTCTGTTAATAGCGTTCTGTTAAATAAAGGAGATCTGGAGAGTTCTCAGGCATGGAGTGTTTTGTTAACTGGGATATTTGTGTGCTGTCGACCCCCGCTCTCACACGTTCACTCAGGTTTGTTGACGGTGGACTGGCCGGTCGCTTTACGTCCCAGTGCGCCATTATGTCTGTGTTACCTGTTGCCTCTTCCTTTGATGTTATGCTAAAAGTTTTCAATATTAAGGGGCAGATTTCTTCTTCTTCTTTTGGCTTATTCCCTGTTCAGGGTCACCACAGTCCGTCATCTGCTTCATCGATTTGGCTGAGGTTTTCCGCCGGATGCCTTACGGACTCAACCCTCCCAATTCATCTGGGCACCATGAAACACCAACTGTGCCCCCTAGTGGCTGAGACCGTTCACACTCACAATCACGCATGCCTAAGGGCAATTTAGAGTATCCAATTAACCTAATTCACAACCTAATTTTCAGACCGTGGGAGGAAACTGGATTCCCCAGAGAAAACCCACGCGTGCACGGGGAGAACATGAAAACCTCAGACAGAAAGGCAATCTGGGTGATCCGGGGATCAAACCCAGGACATTCTTGCTGTGAGGTGACATGTGCTAACCACTGCACCACCGTGCCGCCTGTTTTCATGTCTTACACCTTATTAAATAGTCAAGTACACTTGGATCCCCTTTGCAATGCCAATACTTGACATCTATCTCGATTTATTACATTTTACTTTCTTTGTTTTCCACACTTAAATCTTTGATGTCCTATATTCACTCATCAACAAATCTAAGAACTTTCTGCTAGCACACTGTTCTCCATTTGGATTTTTTCTCGCTTGCCCCGTCTGGCTGTTACCTGATGTTCCGACACTTGACATTACATGGCACGTTTCTGAAATGAAATACTTTTGACAGCGGGATTTCAAAGCAGCCCCATTCCACTTCCCATAGAATTGAATGTAAAATGTGCGCTAACAGTCGAGAAAAACGTTTACTCTAAATGCCATCCATGTTTGTAGAATAGGTCCAGCTGGGAAACAGTGATTAGACTATTCATGATCACAAGTAACTGGTTATGTAACTTTTCTGCTAACATTCAGCGACAGTGAATATTACTGCTCCTTTAAATACTTCTGTCATACAACCACCTTTCTCTTTCCTCTTCTTGTTTAGACTTCATGTACATCTCATGAAGCTTTCCACTTTTTCTAGGAGATTATGCAAACTGGCATCAGATGTGGCTCAGCTGAAATTGTGTGCATCGTAGCTGATCTGATTGATAATATGATGAGCAGATTGGCCTAGGCCACGTGCCTGCGTTGAAACTGAATTGACCTTGCAGCATTCCACGAGAGTTTCTTCGTACCCTGCAATAGTACATGGTCTGGATGGTGGCTTTTCCATCATTAGTTCAACTGTCCATCTGTCACTAAGGAAAAACATGTTGAGCTCCACTGTCTAAACAGAGACTGGCAAACTGGGTGATGGACGTCATCGCCATGACGACAGGCAGGCTGGATGCCCAGCCTCTACTGTGACTTGCCAATCTACATGCCAAGGCACGTCTCTACCTTATGGCTATAATTTAGAGGCATTTCACCCCAGGTGGCTGTTACTCTGCACAGGCTCCAGGTTGTACAGTCTCAGCATCACATCTGTTATCGCCGTCATCTCCGAACACCTTTCTAGGCAGTCCTAAAGTGTGTCAGATCTTCAGAGCATTGTGGTATACGTTATCCAGTTGATAATCATCCGATACTGTTTACAACTTACCTCCGAAGAGGGAAGTCAGAGCTCGGAATGATGTCATTTTTGACCTCCAAAAATGGGGAAAGACATGGATGTGGAGGAAATATTTCCTTCTAAAGACAAACGTAAAGTTAAACATGAGGTTTATTCTCATCATATCTGAGGAGAAGAACACCAAAGACCAAAGTGATGCATGCAATTAAGGCCCAGGGCTAGTGTTTCATGATTTGTGAGACAAAGGAAGTCATGATTGTTGGTGAAGTAAAGATAAATATTTACATGAATTAGCATGAATGATTTACAATCAACCAGAAATGGAATTCATATGTGATGAATATCTAACATGAGAATTACTTCGTCTCTTCAGGTCCCAAGTCTATTCCCTCCATCATGCATCAAGCAGACATGACCGCAACGTCACTTCTCACTGGTGTCTTAAAGCAGTCCTGGTGGAGTAAGCCTCCTTCTGTGCCTTAAATCACCCCTTCAAAGATTTCTTCCTGTTTTCTCACACACACACACACACACACACACACACACACACACACACACACACACACACACACAAGCCTAAATATCAAGAAGCAGATGCACTAGACTTCTGATTACCAGCATAAAAGTGTTACTACTGAATAAAACTACTGAATTAACTAACAGTAAAGACTTAATTAATGGCTAAGGATTAACATGCAAAGAAAGTAAATCATGTACCATACGGACACCTTAGTGTTTGCCTTTTTGTTAGCAACAAGCTAACCGTGATGAGTGTTGTATATTTTCCTCTTCCAAACTGTATAGTCAGTGTTATAGATTTAACAAGCTAATATGTCTACATGTCGATAAGATTAAAGCAAATTCTTGTATAATAATCCTTTTAAAGGTAAGAAGTGCTACTCTGATTCCAGCCATGCTGATCTGATGTCACTTGCAGGAGTTCCTGAAGAAGAATTCCACATTAATGTTCTGTGGATTTGCCTGGTCTGTGGTTGGAAACCATGGCCTATAGTTGAATGCACTGTTCACAGAACCCCGGTTGTATACTTAACTAGGGAAATAGTGCAGCTTAAGGAATATTATAAAGAGAATTGTTGACTTGAATTTAATAGTGTATATTTATGTATGTGTTGGAAAAGCAAGTGAAAGATGCTAAGAGTGCACTGAGAGTGCTAAGAGTGCACCACCTTTTGCTGTTATAATTACCTCCACTAATCTAGGAAGGCTTTTTATTGGGTTTTGGGATTTGGGCTCATGCAAGCACAAGAGTGCAGGAGGTCAGGCACTGATGTCAGGCGAGGAGGCCTGGTGTGCAACCATCATTCCAGCTCACCCCAAGGGTATTCCATGGGGTCGAGGGCAGGGTTCTGTGCAGAACTCCTGTTCTTCCATAACAGCCTTGGCAAACCATGTCTTCATGGTTCTGGACTTACCTTTGTGCACAGGGGCTTTGTTATACTGAAACATATTTGGGCCCCTTAGTTCCAGTGTAATAAAATTGTAATGCTACAGCAAAAAGCGTATAAAGACAATCTAGAAAAAATCCATAGTTATTGTTGTCGTTTCCATTGTTTGTTTTTTTTGGCTCAAAGCTGTGCAAACCAAAGTATCAAGTAAGACAAGGTTTCATCTGTGTCACCTGTCACCATAGTCAGTAATTACTGTTAATTATGCTGACAGGATTGACAATATGCATGATATGAGCTGCTTATAATCACTTTTCACTTTCTTACCACTAGGTAATGCACATGCATGGTCAGGAGAAGCGCTACATGTACACGCACATCCTCAGGCACTTTTTTTTGTGTAAAGAATCAGATGATGCACAGACCTACAGTATGCTTAAAGTGCTTAAATGAGACCACTGGACTCGCTTACCTCTTAGCCCAAGGGTATTCCCAAATTCTCAAGTACAAGCATGAGTTTTCGTGTGTTTGTTGGTAAGAGTTACATACAGATTGTGTACATTTCATTAAGGCATTTATATTAATTACAGCTCCATACGGTAAACCATTAAGCCTGGTTTGCAATGAGAACTTAATCCAGTATAATTCATTTCCAAAAACAACAGCATCTGTATTCGCATATATTTTTCCAGAATAGACCAGATGCTGCAAAATGAGCTGAAACTCAAATATTAGCCATTCATTTTTTTTTTTCTTTTGCTGAGAATTATATATGATGCATAATGAATGTTTACAGTTCATCGTGAGGGGTTTTGATTAATGACTGGTTTCTGGAACTAAATACAAACTCCATCGTCAGTCATTTTTAATTGTTGTTTTTGAGGTTTATGTGTATAAGTATGATAACTTTATACAATTACCATGCAACTTAAAAAATTTAAACTATATTTAAAAACAAAAACAGCAAAAAAACAAACAAACAAACAAACCAACCACAATGCTTTTCAGAGTAATCCAAATTTTGAGATGGCCCACAGAATTTCTGCCTCTCACCCCTTTCCCAGTGTTGTCACTGGTGATGATGATGACAAAAATTATTATTATTATTATTATTATTATTATTATGGACAGTAGTAGTAGTTCAATTGATATGCAGTATATGCAGATATCAGCCTTTTTCATTGCCATCGCAGCTTGGAAATTTGCCAAAATGAATAAATTGCAAGTCTTATATACATCCACTAGATGGCAGGCTATAAAAACAATAATAATCATCGTTGTTTCATCACGGATTCTTGCTGGATTGGCTTTCATTGTACAAGCAAATTACTAATAAATTGTTTAAGATTTTGACTTCAGTTGTAAAGTAAGCTTTAAAATGTTTTGTTGTCTGATAAAAAAAATAAAAATAAATCCCCAAAAAGCTCTCTACATGTCAGTGCATTTGAGACTGAATCAACTGAATCAATTTGTTTTATTTTTCTAATTTGATCTAAATATGTTATTTCATGAATATTCTAAAAGGACCAATTGCACACTGAGTTGCCAGTTTATAGGTCTGTACACCTTGTAGCTACACTTGCTTATTTTATCAGATGCATCTACCATATAAGTGTATTTTTTTAGGTATACAGTTATTGTAGCATACACACTAACAGATCAGTGGCACTGATGTACAGAGAATGGTCCACCACTTAAGCAATACCTGGGCAAACATGGCTCTGTTGTGGTAGCATATGGATGGGATTGAGGGGGGCTGACAAACTGAGCAAACAAAAACAAAGCAACAGATGGACTACAGTCAGTAATTGTATACCTATAGGGTAGGTGTATCTGATAAAGTGAAACATAATACAACTAACAGACGAGGACCTAATGTATTTTCTGGCCTCTCAGTGTCCATATTCTTCAATAAATGATCATAGATTTTAAATTAAACTTTGTTGTTTAGAACTTTTTAACACACCATTCACCCATCAGGGGTGTACAATATAAACGCTGTGTATATATAGGCAGAAGACTCCTATTCTTTAGAAATGTTAACTAATCTATGCAATAAATTGTAATAGCTGTTGGACAAGAAATTTTATTTTAGCATAAACTCATTTTTAAATATGTGTGCTTAAAAAAAAAACCTTTTAATATCATTGGAATATCACATGTAAAAAGTGCCTTGGAAACAGTAGTGCCACATTCATTGAAATATCCTGCAGTAACTGTGTTTCAATTATAAAATGTATGTTTAATTTAGTAACTACAAAAACAGCTGATCTAACTCTCAGTCTGGGTAGAACACGGGTTAGATTAGTACTCGTGGTATGTGTACAGATTGCTCTTGGGGGCGGGGCATTTCCCCTTTACGCACATCCCATAAGAGCCTGGTGATGACGTCATCGCCTACTGACGTTTCAGAACAGCAGGAACCTGGGCTGCCAGATTGGGCAATATTCCTCCACACTAGTGGAAAAAATAAAAAAGGTGGTGTAGTTGAATACTTGTATTAAATTTAAATCAAATTAAATGTCAGCAATACTAAAACTACTACTTAATACTAATGCTACTTAATAATAATAATAATAATAATAATAATAATAATAATAAGCTTCAGGCCCACCATTCGCAATTACTAAAGAAGAATGAATGATTATAAATTCAAATTCAAATTAAAATTTTATTTGTCACATACACAATCATACATGGTACGACATGCAGTGAAATGTGTTTGCAGTGCTCGACCTATAAACACTAAATTAGAATACAAAATAAAAATAAAGAATAAGTAAAAATGTAATAAAAGAAATGTAGATATAAAGGATATAAAGATATAAAAGATATAAAATATAAGCAGTAAATAGAAATATGTGCAACGGAAGTAATGTGCAATTAAATGAAGTAAGATGTGCAAAGTAAAAGTGTGCAATTGCAGCAACAAAGTACATTGTAGTGCAGATCGGTGTGTGTGTGTGTGTGTGTGTGTGTGTGTGTGTGTGTGTGTGTGAGGGGGGAGTGATCTGAGTCCAGTCCTAGGTGGTGTTCTGGATCAAAGCCCGAACAGCCTGAGGGAAGATGCTCCTTCTCATTCTCTCTGTGTTGGCCTTGAGGGAGCGAAGACGCTTCCCTGACCTCAACAGGGAGAAGAGTCCATTATTGGGATGGCTGAGGTCTTTCATTATCCTCTTGGCTTTGGTCCAGCACCGCTTGGTGTAGATGGTTTGCAGGTCAGGCAGCTCAGCACGGATGGTGCGTTCGGTCGATCGCACCACTCTTTGGAGAGCCTGTCTGTTCTGCTTGATGCTGTTCCTGAACCAGGTTCAGACGTTTCCCGTCAGGATGCTCTCGATGGTGCAGGAGTAGTTCTTTAGCACCCTCGGTGGTAGTTGGAAGTCTCTAAGGCGTCTCAGGTAGAACAGACGCTGTTGGGCCTTCTTTACCAGGGCATTGGTGTGGCAGGACCATGACAGATCCTGCGTGATGTGAACACCTAGGTACCTTAAACTGTCCACTCTCTACACTGGCGTCCCGCTGATGTGAAGGGGCTTGTAGCTCCTAGTCTGCTTCGTGCTGAAGTCCACGATAAGCTCCTTAGTTTTGCTGGTATTAAGGAGGAGGTTGTTCTCCTGGCACCAGTTCTCCAGGTTTTTAATCTGCTCCAGATAGGCCTTCTCAATGTCGCCAGAAATCCGGCCCAGCACAACAGTGTTGTCAGCAAACAGACGTGGCTACAGGTGTACAATGAGTACAGCAGGGGGCTCAAAACACAGCCCTGGGGGGCTCCAGTGCAGAGAGTGATGGAGGGAGAGACATGTTTGCCCACCCTCACTGATTATATTCTAAAACTCTGGCCTCGCTAATGTTTTCCTACATAGCTGCCTAAAACCGATTATGTTTACATTTATAAACACCTTTATCCACCAAAGTGACGTACAGTGTTTTGAACTCTATCAATAAATACATCCTCATAATGGTTTACTAGGGACTAAATGATGGGAATCTCTTAGTCAGGGACTAAGTGAACTATCAGTCTCTAAACTCTATTTAGGAGGTTAGGATAATATGAAGAAAATACACAAGACAAGGATTTTATTTTTTTCAGATGACTGAGACAAACATTTGGTTTAATATTTGTTAAAATAGTTTTTAAAATAGAGTTTACTAGATTACAGTTCTATCTATCCTTATGCTGCACTGAAAATGCTACAGACAAGCATTTTTGTTTCACCTCTGACATCTACAAACCTATCTATAGTTGTTGCATTTAATATGGAAACAGAGGCATCCTGTTAATGTGATGCCAGAATGTTGTGCTCTAGGAGGTTGCCTTCCAACACTCACTCAGCAATGACGATCGTCTCTCGCTCACCTCAGAGCAATTGAGGAGAACATTTTAAGTTTGTCCATAGACTTAATCACCCACTGTTTTCAGCGTTCATGGGATGCCAGATGTAAACTTCTTGTTGAGGTATACAATGCACATATACTAAATGGCCAAAAGTTTGTGCACACCTGACCATCACACCCTCACGTGCTTGCTAACATCCCATTCTAGATTTATCCCCATATTGCTCTTATTGCTCTCCACCTTCAACCTTGGCAGACCATGTCTTGGAGCTCGCTTTGTGCAATGACATGCTGGAACAATTCAGTGCTTCCAACTTTGTGGCAACAGTTTGAGGAAGACCCATATATTGGTGTGATGGTCAGGTGTGCACAAACTTTTGGCCATATAGTGTATTGAAAGAAAAGATCTCAGTTGGAAATGATGTGAGTTTGTGAGTGCATGAGGGACATATGACATGTGACAATGTGAGTGTTTATAAGGGCAGTTGGTGACTTGCAAAATGCAAACCTGATTTACAAAACAAATTTAGACTAGTGCTGATAGCCAAAACAGCTTGTTATAAAGAAACATTACATTTTTACTATTATGTAATTGTACTCATAATAACATGATATGAGAATGACAAAGTGCATTATTAACTACTGTATTGATAGTAGTATCATGTGGCATGATTCAGGCTGTTTTGTAAACCAAAATAATAACTCAATAAAATGTAACGGCCTCACTAGAGTCAGAAATATAAATTTTATAGTGCTGCTGAATTCTTGAATCTGATTGATCAGAAGGCATTGATTCATTTTCTATAACAGCATCTCGGACTGTAGTGCCCGTCGTAATTGAAATGACCATAATAGTGTGCTAGTTATAATAGTTATTATTTATTTAGTAACAGCTCCTTCACATTCATTCATTGTAAGGCAGATGAGCCACAATCAAAAAAACATGTTATTTATGAAAGAACATCAAATTGTTTCTATCATGAAGCTTTCTGTTAGGAGGCGTGTATTTATTTCACATTTAATGCAAGATGTCTCAGGTGTCAGTGCTTTGTGCAGTCGGCAAGTTTTCTTCAGATCAGTTTGTGTTCGGAGTCTGTGCTTTCTTATTTCTCTGTAACATGACAAACTGCCCATTTTTTTGTCTTACTAGCGTCAAGAGAAAGAAAAACAGGCCAGTGAGACAACCAATGTTTATAGCTGCTGTAAATAAATGATGATAAGAACTGACTTGTCTCATGGACATTTCGTAAGATTAAACATTACTATACATGGTTAAAAAGCATGATGTATTATTCATTAATAACTTGGCAAATCCATTTGTGTAAGAGGAATAAAACACTTCAGGGCATGCTGTTACTGGAAACTATTTCACTTTGGTGTGAAAATGTAGCTATCACACCACCACGGTGTTGATTCTTTTCCTATAACAGCTCACCCCATCATGTTTTTCTTCCTTATGTCATATATTTATGCAATGTGGACCTCCCTAAAATTTTGATCGTGTTTGCAGACCCCTTGATTTCCAATGTGAACATATGATTCACATTATTAGTACGGGAAATACACCATCGAGAAACTTACACTTTCACTATATGGCCAAAAGTTTGTGAACACCTGACCATCACACCCATGGGCAGGTCTTCCCCAGGCTGTTGCCCTGGAATCACACAGTTGGCTCTGGCTGTAGCATTAAAGTTTCTCTTCAGTGGAATTAAAGGACCCAATGACATTATCATCTGTGCACAGCGGTCCATGAAGACATGGTTTGCCAAGGTTGGAGTGGAGGAACTCAAGTCTACTGAACAAAGCCGTGACCTCAACCTCACTGAACACCTTTGGGATAATTTGGAATGTCGACCGAACACCAGACCTCCTCACTCAACATCAGTGCCTGATCTCCGTACTGCTAGCTGGACGAACACAAATCAACACAGCCAGGCTCCAAAATCTAGTGGAAAGCCTTCCAGGAAGAGTAGAGGTTATTACAACAGCAACAAATGAGAGATTAAACCTGGAATGAGATGTTCAACAAGCACATATAGATGTGATGGTCAAACTTTTGTGGACCATATAGCCTACAGTACCCAGCGTAGGAGTTCACTTCCGGTAGAAGTGTGACGTAGGCACAACAGAGTGGAAAGAGCGGATCCAATCTGGCAACCCTGCTGGAGATAACAAGAACACCGACCGGGAAAAGAGGAAAACATCCAGTTTTTAAAGTCACTAAAACTCGCGTATTCATCCATCACATATCGGATTTACTGGCGAAAATTCAACCCGAAACCAATTAATTTGCGGGAAAGTGTTGTTTGTTTTTCAACTGGGTTTTTTGGTACAGTTTTTAGCCATCCTTTTCCCCCGACGTTTTCTTTTGGATCATTACCGCGAGCTGCTTTTCTTCTGGACGGATCCAGTGATGTGGCTCAGGAGCTCCTGACAAAACTCCAGGATTACAGCTAGACTAAATATTAACAGTTTTTCAGCTTGTAAGGTTTTCTTTTGGGATTTTTTTGTGCCTTAAGTCCCACTTTTACGCAACGCCAAGTGGAAAAGAAATATTTTAAAAGGCCCAAACCCGGTGTTTGGTCTGGCTTTAACGTTAGTTAGCGAGCGAGCGAGCTGGCTAAGCTTGGCGCTAACACGGTGCTAATTTAGCTTTCTGATAAAATTGTGTTAACATTTCCTAAAAACAATATTTATATTTTCGACAATGGTTTTTAGAGCACGGATAATATAAAGTGTCTTTATTTTATTGTATGCTGTTTTCTTGTTGAAGTTGTGAGCTAGTGAGTTATGCCTTCTTCTTGAAGCTGTTACTAACGGGAGCTAACTAGTTTAGCATTTGGAGAATAATGTCACTCTGGAGTGACTGAGGCCGTTTTTCCTATTTTTTGGAGCTATTTCTGAAATCCGTTAGATGGATTCGGTGCGTTTTTGGATGGATTGGAGGACAACCTGCAACTGAAACTGCATTAGAAACTCGAACTGCTAATTTTTAGCTTCTGATTTTCAAATTCATCTTCCAAACACTGGCTGAAAAACCCACATCAGTGCTGCAAAGGTAAACACCAGCTGGCAAAATTCATACACAACACTGTGGTTGTTAAAATACACTTTCGTATTAAGTATTGTGGTGTTTTTTTTTCTTTTTCTTTCAGAAATAGTAGTCTTTCAGAGGTTTGTCTTACTTGTCCCTTAGTGTTATGGGATGTTACTTGTACAACAGTGTGTGGGAAGAAAAAATATTCTAATTTTGTGAGTGTTGTCTCTTCTGGGGTAACTGTTTCGAGTAGGTTTTTACTCACACTGCACTAATCTTGTGTTCGTCCAATTGAATGCCCTCTCGCACTTCTATGCCCCGCCCACAGGGGCGTGTCTTGCGTTGTTAGGAAACGCGGTTTGTCACGGTGTCCTCGCACGAGCCATTCCCTTTTCTCAGGTAGCGTCCAAAACTTTAGTAAATAGTGCACGGTACATGAAAAATAAAAAAGTTTGTAGTACTAAATAGTTACCTGGATGATGTATTGCTCTGATGTAACTGTATGGGATGCTTTGCCTGCTAAGCTAGATGGCATTTATACATGATACATTATCGTGGTTGCTAGCTAGCATTCACTTGTAGCAATAGCTGGGCTTTCTTATTTTTACTGTCTCCAGCTCCGTGTATGACGTCACGTCTACGTCACGGATATACTTTTTATTTTATTTTAAACGTATGTACTAGTGTAGTACACTACATGGATGTTGTCATGCCTGCATACTGTAGTGTATACCAGGCTGGGGAGTAGTGTGCAGTACACGGTGTCGCACTGGGCCGGAACTTTCTGCTGTTCTCTGTTGATTGGTGAGGTTTGTTTAGATCTTAGCTCTTGGCTTCCTGTTTCGAAAGGAAACGCAATCAAATAGCAGTTCTCGGGGACTGTAAAAGCTTCTGGCACTTCCTAGGCCATACGTCTTAAACTGTAACGTGAAATTGTAGCTACTTTGTCGAAGCATCTCTTTCGACCGATCCATTCTGTGGATGCATTTGGCAGTTTGTTTACTTTTTGTGTCGTTCTGTTTCTGACCAGTGAATGGAAGAGTCTTGTGCATGCTGTACACACTCCTCAGCCTGCATTATTTTTTTGCCTCCTCATTCATTGAACTGTGTGCAACAGGAAAAGAAAACGAACCCAACAGCTAAGAAACTGAAAGCATCAGATTACGCTCCGATTCGACTTGAGGCATCAAATCAGCACTTTGTATTTTCTGTTGGATTGCACTTCCACTTCCCTCTTCCTTTAAATAGGGTTTGAAAAAGAGAAACATTACAGCGCTTCTGCATTACTCATGCTATAGACTTTCACTCCGTGTTCATCCGGACTCGTATGAAGGTCGAAGCTGTGCCGAGTTTATCGAGAGCACATCCAGCTTTTTGAGTCCTGGTCATTGGGAATTATAATTCGATTGGTTCGTTTTGTCATGTCACTTCCTGTTTCTATGGGTGCGATGCAGGCGTAAAGGTTATGATTGTTGATGTATAAAACAAATCGGGCCTCAGTGCGGAAAGACCTGTGAATGCGAAACCTGCGATTATAAGCCCCGCCCCCAAACGAGCCCGGAATCGCTCCCGGGTGCGGACTCGGGTATTCGGACAAAGCGTGAACCTAACCATCGTATAATTAGATTCCGGTGAATCATAAACCAACCACACAAGCCGTTTTTCTGGATTCGGGGACATATTTAAAGATTCTGCATAAATTCTTCAGCTTCATGTCAGGAGACGTGTCGTTCATGTTGCTTTTAGCCCTTTGTTCTGTGTGTAGCTGCGTAAAAAGGAAGTTCGGTTAGCATTGGCGTTAGCAACGAAGTTCCCGTTAGGTGGGAAATCGGAACCGTTGATTTGAAATCGTAAGCAACCATTTACAAATAAAGCTCCGCATTGTTCATGCCAAGCTGAGGTCAGCGTGATGAAACGCTGCTGCTTGACACCTCTGATGGCTCCTGTTCTCGCCTGTAGTCCGGTATCATGTTGGTGCTCAGTAGAACCTCAGTAACACCTCATGTACACTCATACAACAGCACAAGCTCCGTAGCAGTCAGTTACTGAACAATCTTAAAAAATATCATCATGCTTTTACGTTAAAATATCCGCTCGACTCCACCTTCGCATTTTACAATCTGCAAATTTTAAAAAAGCGGACAATTTGGCAGCTCCCGGTCCTTTATACAGTGCGTCCGGAAAATATTCCCAGCGCATCACTTTTTCCACATTTTGTTATGTTACAGCCTTATTCCAAAATGGATTAAATTCATTTTTTCC
>JAQQZR010000037.1:16252801-16265187 GCA_030068235.1 Notoglanidium macrostoma | reverse complement strand
TTGAGTGGGAGTGTATGAGTTAGTGTGTGTGTGTGTGTGTGTGTGTGTGTGTGTGTGTGTGAGCATGAGAATATTAAATGCCTCTAACCTCTCATTGCTTTAGCAAAGGCCTGTAGACAGTAATTCTGAAAGTGATGTGATTGGGGCGGTATGTAAATGACTTCCATTCATGTGAGTGTTGCATACAGGTGGCAGTATGCATCTTTTTCTTTCAATCAGTCATTAAATGTGTTAAGAGCCTGGATGTGTTCTAGTCTATACCATAGTCATAACTATATGTTATGGTGATATTTATTGCTGTTTTATTTTCGGCGATGGCTACACTCTGAGGTTTTATGGTATGGAAAAGGAGTCAGTTGTGGTTCTACTGCTGCATGTTGGGGTCTTGCGTTGCAGCCTATTACATAACCAAGCAAGCGCTTCAAAATAGCAACATAATGAAACACTGGGTTTTAAACATTCACATTTGTATTTTTTGTTTTTTTGTATGTAAACATGCTGAAAGTTCTGGAGCAGATATTCCTCATGGTGGATGTAGTGTTAGCTTATATATTTTGTTGTGCTGTCATGTCATCTGACAAAGTTTGCACTCTTGAATGATTTGAATTGGAAATTCAGTCAACAAGAGCCAGACCGAATCGATGAAAAAACGAAATGGCTGTGGAAAACCGATGCACACTCCTCTCGGCGAGAAAACACAGAACGTTGGATTCAGTGAAATCTCAGCAGGAAATCTTTACAGAAGCACAGCTATATGCTGCTATAAGCTTGCAAGATTTCCGTAAAATACACTGACGGGACCACCAGTCTTCCAACAAACATGCAAAGACAGCATGGGGTAAATGGTGACCACATAATAAACACCTCCGTACATGTTCAGTGTAACTAAACTGAAATAATATTGACGCATGAAACGGATCGAATCATGCCGGCTCAGCAGTGGACAGAGGTCCACCACAGTATTACCTGCTTAACTGTGTTGTGGGTTGGCTTTTTTTTTTGCACCATGAAGTGTTCTATATTGCTTAACTAGGAGGTGTTCTAGAACCCCACAGTCAGAGAGTGTTCTAGATGCCTGAACAAGGAAGTGTTCCAGAAGCCTCAGTCAGGAAATGTCACAGTAGTGGATCAAAGTCAAAACCGACTTCCCACTTCTTGAACCCGACTGCTGTATAATGTATTTGTATTGTATAATACACTGTATGGCCAAAAGTTTGTGGACACCTCAACATCCTGTTGCAAATATATTCCGCTGAATGTCTGGAGAGGACACCTGGTGTGCAGTCGGCGTTCCAGTTCATCCCAAACCGTGTCTTCCTGGACCTCGCTTTGAGCACAGTAGCATTGCCATGCTGGAACAGGTCTGGACCTCTTAGTTCCGGTGACGGGAACTTGTAATGCTACTGTATACAAGGACACCTTAAACAATTGTGTGCCTGTCACAGCAGTTTAGGGAAGAAAAAGAAGTGGGTGTGGCTGTCAGGCATCCCCAAACTTTTGCCCAGATCGTGTATATACTGAGATACTGTGTCGCATCATCTGAAAGAGGGAGATTGAAACCTTTCGACACGCACAACTTTATCAGTGTCGCTCGTCACCATTACTGCAGGCCCGTGAGCATGCTGTTTCCTGAGAAAGCGCCGTACCATGCCTACGTGTTTTAATGGAGCGTGCGAGTGTGAATCGATTAGGTGGTTATGTAACTCCTTAAGCTCACATCAATTACAAACATTTAAATGTTAAATGTAATGAAATTCATTAAATAGCAGTTTAAGATAGGGGGAAAATATGCTGCCTTTCGGTTCACGTTACATTAGCAAGCTAAGTTTAACTCCGTTGATGAGTTCTGGTAGTCCGCTCCCTCACCCTGCTTGCACCGAAATGGATCCTCGTCACGACATGGAGCTGATACCGAAGATCCAGCGGGGAAATGAGAGATGAGTGGAGGCCCTAACTGCATGTCCAACCCGATCACGCACCTCCCTTCAGCTGCACCAGGAGGAGGCGGACATGCAGAAGTCAGAGTTACTGAGAAGCATGGAGAGAATCTGCAGAAATTCCTCATCGGAATTAAAGTGTAACGTGTGAAAGGAAACGTAAAGACCGATTGCCAAGGCTCCTTTACATTCAGCAGATGTGCGTGTGGAAGACCCTGCCCTGTGTCTGCCTCGCACCAACACTGGATTCTTTGCTCGGTGTTTTTAGTGCCTTTTGCATGGTGTAGTGATTTACGCTGGATAGAAATGACCGTTCCTTTTTTTTTTTTTTTTTTTTTTGCCGTTTTCGTTTATAGCCGTTTACTCCACACCTGCCTTTTCCTAGTCTTTCCACACCATCCGAACATTTCTGCCACTTCAGCCTGTTTATTTGCGCAATCTCCTGTCGGTTTATTCATTTACGGCCAGCCGATTCTCCTTATTTAATCGTCCTGTCAGGTTGCGCTACTTCTGCACTCCTCTTTTTTTGTCTCCAGAGTTCATGAGTGTGAACCGCCTACTGTGTGACGTGAAAGCCCACCCAGGAAGCGTGAGTCACAGGGAATGTTGTAAGGCTGAGAGCCTCGGGTTTACCGTGTGGGTTTTAAACAAACAGTCCAGCACCTGTTTTTCCATGAGCTCTCCATCCTGTTCCATTGATTTTAATTATCTTGTGTGTGTGTGTGTGTGTGTGTGTGTGTGTGTGTGTGTGTGTGTGTGTGTGTGCGTGTGCGTGTTTTCTTTGCTCTGTCCGTCCTATCTGTATGTGCATCATGTGATGAGTGCAGTCTGCTTTGTCATCATGAATTACTGCCCAGTTTCGAGCCAGTGTTCTTGTCGAGGCTAAATAAAGCGTGATCTTCAGTTGCCAACTGTAAATGAAATGAAATATTGTTCTCATGTTTTAGGACCTAGACGTCGTCCTTTGAGAGGCGGGCCCAGAGGTTTCTCGTTTCCATTTACATCCAGTTGTTAGGACGCTGTTATCCGATGATGTAACTCGCAAACAACCGAGTACACGGCGATTAAAAGGTACATGGAGAATCGAGCGTGGAAGAAGCAGTGATCAAATGCAATAATGTGCAAAGACGTACAGTAACGGTTGTAGTAGTGCCGAAAAGGTTTCCTTTCCATTGGTCAAAGATCAATGAAGAAATCTGAGTACTGAAATTGCTGTTCAGGTTTTCATCACGTAGACGTCCGTGAGAAATGACTGTCGTGGCGTGCGAATGCCATCAAGTCAAAGTCTCGGCGTTCTTTTCCTCCCATGCAGATGATCGGATATGAAGCTCGCGAGACGAAAGATCAGGAGTTTGTAAAAACCACTCCATTAAAAACTTCAATGGATTTACTGCGGATTTATAGGTTAAGTGCATTTTAATCTCTGCCGCTCTTCAGCTTCCCCCCCTTAACCTGGTGCTGCTCTAGATTTTAGCCTTCATCGCTGTGTTTACAACTACAGATTATTATAAACATGCATTATTACTGCGCGCACATACAGGAAGATAATCCGATGCGAAACTGATACCACCGGAATAACCACCAGGATATCACTGTTCCCACCAGAAAAGTGAATAGTTTGCCATGTCCCAGCATGCATTATTCAGTTTATATTCCGCAATTGCCATGCGATCCTTAACTTATTAATCAAAACTGAAGTTTTTTAATGAATTAAAACTGTAGTTCTTTTGATCGATCCATTGCGTTTCTCCGTATGGCTGTTCCAGATGTAACGGACCCGAGCTGGCCTTGGCCATCAAATTTGTGTAATACACTGTATTAGTCTCGCCCAACAGGAAGTGAGGCATCCTGGGTTTTGTTCATTCCAACGCATGCTACATTTAACATCCTCCTCCTAGACGGTCAGCAGTCACGTCAGATTTGGTGAACATGGTATCAAGATTTTAAGTTGGCGGAGTTTTTGATATCTTGCAAGGAAATGATGTGCGCGAACAAAGTGCGCCAGAAATTCCCCATGCATTGTGCTATAGGGCTCAAACGTCCATGTTATTGGTTGTGAAGTTGTGATAACTTGGGTCCCAGCTAATCGCAGGGCATCGAAGCCATTTGCCGTAGCCAGGCTAAACGTAGGCTTGAACCGTAAGCAGTGTTCATCGAGTCATGTTTTTTGACTCTGCGCTGCGCTTTCTGCTGATAAGACCGTAACGACCCACTTGGCTGTTTACAGTCTGAGATAAGAGGCAGCTGTGTGCTCTGTCAGCGGAGAATCAGGGTTTTGTAAAATTAGTAGCCTGTAAGGGCGGTTTTCAGAAGTGCTGAGGTTTTCCTGAGTATCTTCAGTTACGTTGTGCAATCAGGAGGAATGCACATTCCGCCGTACAGTCCCGTCTGTAATTACGTCTTCTCGAACCCACCCACCCGGGCTGCTGCGTTGGCCGTGGAGCTGTGACTGGCACCGAGGTCTAACTGTAGAATGACAGCAGAATGAAAAGCCTTTGATGATCTTTAACTCTGAGGCTTTGTTAGCTCCAGTTTGTGGACACATGTGACCATTTGTAGAATTATTGCCAAATCCTTTTTTCCCCATCTAGAACCCGCTTTCATATAAAGCAGATTACAAGTGAAGTCCAGAGAGCTGAGCAGCCCAGGGCAGAGACACGCTGTAGACACTCGAGGCATTGTCAGCCGTAGGCACTGCTGAAGTGAGCTGCAATAAATCCGTATTAATGCCGTAGCGACTAAAAAGCAGGAACAACCTGACAAACCGCAGCATTTGAAAAGACTTACTTTTATTTGTCGGAAGATCTCGGAAGAGTTTTCTCTCGCAACACCAGCTGGAGCAGACGGCCCAGCCTTGGGAAAAAGCCAGAGAAATTCCTGAAACGTCAACGTGATTTGAATCCCGTGTCTTTTCAGTGAGTCGGGACAAAACTATTTCGTTTTCAGTAGCGTCTCCCGAAACACCGGGTTGCAATTCCGGCTCCATGAAGAGGGAGCGCCGCTATCAAAACGCGCTCATGGTAAAGAGGAGGATAATGTCGGCTCCTATGGCCGCTCACTAAAAAACAAAACCCTCCCACATAAATATTTACTAGTGTATGGACACTAGCTGGCTCGTGTTGGCTGTTGTTTACGCTTCAAACCAAGCAAGCATTGAAAATGTGTGTGTTCTGTTAATGCCGTGGAACGGTTTATTAGAACCGGCACTAAGTGACTGAGAAGTGACCGATCTGGTAGCGCCAGCGTGGCGTGTGTCCCCTGGTGTGTCACGGAGTGTTCGCTTCCTGCACACACACACCCTTCTGCTTTTCTACCATGGAGTCAGGGAGGGGGCGACGGAGTCCTGGCCGAGACATTTCGTTTAGAATACAAAACAAACTCCATGAGCCGAAGTGCTTGGTGTCCATGATCACCTGCTTATAGTAGATATGTGTTCTTTTGCCTTTTTCCTTTTACCTCATGTAATTAACCTTTTCTATAATTCTGGTCTTTCAGGTGCTGTTAAATGATAGCTTTTATTGGCAGAACGGCTGTTTTTGGTGTCCGCTCGTCATTTCCGCCGTGTGAGTTACCTTTTATGGAGCGTGTGTCCGTGGGCGCCACCGTAAATTACAGGTCGTGACGTTCATCAACGCACGGCCACAAAATCGGCGTATTTTCTCCAAATCGTTTGTGAAGCTGGCGGAAACGGACAACTTTCCTACAAGCAAAAGATTCCGACATCAGGCAAACTAAGAAAAGATCTTTAGACATGCGAAGATGTGAAAAGACCTTTTTTTTGGAGAAAGACTTCACCACGTGGTAGGGTGTTTCTGTGCGGTTGATTGAGACCGTAGTACTGTGAAGTCGTGATATTTGTAGATCATCTTCTGCAAATTTCAATCTGTCCGTTGAAATTGGTCTCGGACGATGACGGCGTGAACGTCACCGTAAGCTCTTCTTACTGCTTCATGTCTGTTCGGGATTTCATACATTACACTGGAGCTGAAGGTAACTCGTTACGTGTTGCGTCTAGCTGCTACATATTCTAAAAAAAAAGAAAGAAAAAGACGTGAAGCGCGTAATCCCGCAGACGATGGAGTTTGCTGACAGTCAGCAGGCCAGATTCGTACAGACGTTTTGCGATGTGTTACCATTAGGTTCGCACATAGACATGCGGCTCACTGTGCATTATGGGTAATACGGCCTCTCTGTCTTGGAGTTCTAACAATATCGAGAAAGGAAGTGTAGTTTTTGGGACGGAGGAACGAGGCTTTGACTTCCACTGCCATCTGCTGAGAGAGCTGAAGGAGGAAGGAAGCCATTTACTGTAATGGGATGTAGTGATTGTGGTGAGTCCAATACCTTCGTTTCCTCCCGACCACACACACACACACACACACACACACACACACACACACACACACACACACACACACACACACACACACACACACCATCTTTCCAGCCATCTTTTTGTGCATTCTTGAATGAGCCGGGATTCGTGAGATGCGTTTGAGCAGCCTCCATTGAGATGAAAGGATAGAAATTGTTAATCCCGTTAATACGTGTCCAATTACGTACTTTGCCGTTTCTGCTTGAAGAAAATGTATTCGAATGGTTTTCTTCAGGCGACTTTGTGGCCTCGCCGTGGTTTGTCTTGCTGCAAAGATCATGTTGCGTGAGGAGCAAGTCTAACACATGCAGCGGTGAATACAGGCCACGCCTACACCTGTATGTTTAAAACGTAGTTTTTTTACGGTGCGTCTTGAGGCCTTTCGTCCAAAGTGGCCTTTTGCAAAACTCCTTCCTGGGTGAAAATGTTCAGAAGTTCCTTGCTGATGGAGATTCTGGCGTGTGACGTTCAGGCTGTGCGCCGTCAGGGCCCGTGTCCACCTGATGCGGTTTTTCCGCCGACAGCACGAGCGACCACGTTTTCAGAGCACCTCTTGTTGTCGCTTGGTTACAAAAAAAACATTCCTTTGTCGTGAACGTCAAGTCTTCAGCCTAGCCGGCTTTAACGTCTGCAGTTTGTCCTGATGAAAACCGAGCTATTTCTGTATAGAGAAGGTGCTCCAGGACAGTCTGCGTGTCCCGTCAGGACGCGCTAAACCGAAGCGCTCACCTCATAGAGGGATATGTGCATGTAGACTACGTCCACTGTCCTTCCTGGCGAGCAAATCTGAATGACTCGTGCAGACAGCGTAAAAAAAGTTAAGCGACAGTAAGCTCGGTTTTCATCAGGACAGACTGCAGGCGTTAAATCCGGCTAGAGTGAAGCTCTTACGCCGTTACACCATCAAAACAAAGGACACTTACACACTCTGTACAGAAGACAAGGGACAAAGTTTTAACATGATTAAATGACCTTTATCTAGAAATTTATCCCAAAAAACAGCAGCGAATGAATTAACGACAAGCTTCGACAAGACTCGTATTTAAAGCCAGTGATGAGAGACATGATGATGTAATATCAGTAGCTGGGTTTCTATTGCAGTTTTGCACAAATATTGACAAAACACAAATGGTGTAAGTTTCTCCTCTCGTGATAGTTTCTCCCCTCACGAAAGCTCTTTTTTTTTTCCCCCAGAAAGGTAGCACTGTTGGTTGCGCTTCCTTTCATATCATGTGACTTAAAGGCAACAAACGTGTTTCCGTTTCAATTTTGCAAAAATAATTGCTGCGTTGAACCGTCTTAAAAAAAAAAAAAAAAAACACCAAGTGAGTGCAGTTTTTTTGTTTTTGTTTTTTTCCCCCATATTTGAGAGGTGGTTTTTTTTTTTTTTTTTTTTTTTTTTTTTTTTTTTTTTTTCTCTTTCAAATTCACATTTCCATTACACATTTTCTAGTTCGCTATTGATGATGGGTGCGAGTCTCGGGCTGAACGATGTTAACGAAGCGTGCTGAATGGAATATTCGTTTATACACTCGATGGATATGATCACTGGGTGTCACAGTGCCGTCTTATTTCTTCTCCGTTCCAACTGTGCTGGATGTTAAATGTCCTACTCCGGTATGGCATCACTATTCGATTTCCAGAGTTCGTACTCTGTATTCGCCGGAACTCCCGTCCGTCTGACCCTTCAGTTTGGTTGTTGCTTTCAGATCAGCCTGAAAAAGGATTAAAATGACATTATAGGTCCTTCTATGGCTTGGTCTAAATTCTTAACATGTTCTCAGCAGGATTCGTTTACCGAATCCAGTCAAGATTGCTCCTGATTATTGCAGTCTTAATGTTTTTCTCTGTGTGTGTGTGTGTGTGTGTGTGTGTGTGTGTGTGTGTGTGTGTGTGTGTGTGTGTCCTCAGGAGTTTGCAGCGCTGACTAAGGAGGTGAACATGTGCAGGGAGCAGCTGCTAGAGAGAGAAGAAGAAATTGCCGAGCTAAAGGCTGAGAGAAACAACACACGAGTAAGTGCAAAGTAGTTTGGTTTCTCGTAGTGCCGGAGCATTACGGTGATCATCCAGCCAAGCACAAATACTCTGTAAAGCTCTGCAAAACTCCATGTCACCACCATCCTTCATTTCACTCCTTTACCTTATTGTGATTTGACTGAAGTTTATAGCTGTATCTCAAAGGACAAACAATGTACTTGAGTGTTTTTTATACATATATATATATATATACAAGAAGTTTGCATGGTTCTTTAAATTGTTTTGGATTGTCTGAAATCAACACAGGGTCAAAAATATACACACCGCACACCTAATATTTGGTTAAATGTCCCTGAACAAGTTCCACCTTGACTAGACGCTTGTCGTCATCAAGCTTCTGGCAGAATTCTGGTTGGATATTTGACCGCTGTAATCGGCAGAATTGGTAGAGTTCAGTTGAATTGGTGTTTCCTGGTATGGACATGACTTTTAATCACAGTCCACATATTTTCAATAGGGTTGATGTCAGGACCTGTTAAGCTTAATGTTAGCCTGCTTTATCCATTCCACAACCAGCTTTTATTATGTGTATTAGGGGTGATTGCGCTGTTGGACCAGTTGCGCTGGGAGCAGAACAGCCGCAGAGCATGATGCTCCCACCACCATGCTTAAACATTGGTAGTGTTGCTCTGTACTGCTGGTAGCTATGGCCAAATGGCTCAATCTTTGTGTTATCTGACCAAAAAAACTTTCCTTCAGAAGGCTTTTTCTTTGTCCACGTGGTCAGCTCCATACTTTAGTCAAGCTTGAAGGTCTTGACTTTTGGAGCAGGGGCTTCTTTCTTGCTCCAAACTCGCTTGACTGTAGACGGAGTTCCAGCAGCTTCCAGTTCATGGCTGGCCTGTGCCTGGACGGTTCCTTCCTGACCATCCAAACCAAATTCATCTCAACTGAGAGTGGCAGTTTGACACTTCTTCTGGCAAAGTGGTTTGGCGACGTGGCTACACCTCCCAATATGGTGCTTACATACAATTGTTTGAACTGGTGATCTTGGAATCTGCAGTTGTTCATAAATGGCTCCAAGACACATTCCTGGGTTGTGCAACTCTATTATCCCCTTTCTCAGATCTGCACTGAATGTGTGTGTATATGCAGTATGTATATTTTTGATGCTGTATGGATCATTTTGACCCTGTGTTGATTTTTGAAACCCCAAAAGCAATTAAAAACTTGAGCACCAATTAGTTATTTCTATTAAAGTACAATCCTCAGAAAAAGAGCAGTTTAAAAAAAAAATTCATTGCAAGCCCAGTATTGCCATGGCATTCATGTTGGCGTATGTAAACCTGTATATACTGTATATTATCTGTGGTTATTTCTACTGGTCATTTAACTGAAGGTGACCTGCAGTAGTCTTTCTACAGGCATGCTCCCACAGTCCTTAAAAAAATGACAGATGATGGCTTTCAATGCAGCTGATATCCCAGAGCCTACCTCCTGATGTAACCCAGCCCAATCTATTAATGTAAAAAATATTAATGTTTGTTTTTTGTTTTTTTTAGTGTGCGTTCTGATTTGGCGATTTTCAGGTGCGGTTTCTATAAATTCAGTCCCACGTAAAGGAATAAGGCAAGACGCAATGGAAGAAGGAGGAAAGAAGAGATGGAAGGAAAAAAGAAAGAGGAGAAAAAGCAAAAAACAATAAATGAAAATAAAACCAAACCACCCATTACATAACCTAGATAGGACTCTAATTAACACTTGTGACATTAATCATACCACCTTTTCCGAATATGACCATAAAGGTCTGCAGATCCTCCAAAGATTTTTTTGATGTATGATAATCTGATGAGCCGACCTCCATAAAGAAAGGTTAAAGAAATCAAATCATTCACGCGCAATACCAAGCATTTCCCCATTTCAGTGACTAATTACAAATGTAACTGGTAATGTCACACTGTTACAGAACATGTGCGGCGCTTCGCTGGGGTAAACAGCGATATTAATGAGCTTTTAGTAATAAATCTGCTGCTGAGTGTATACCTGGAGCTGAAGCTCAGGCTAATTCAGCTGATATCCTGCAGGGGAAATAGATAGGAGCACCAAATTTGAACCTTCATATATGTTACTCTATATGATTCCTCCAGTGTTTGAGAAGAGTGTTTACAGAAAAGGCAGTAATATTCTCACAGCACTGTGCTAAGAAGCATGCGGAGCCTCTAATCCATAAGACGATGGGACCGCCTGACACAGTTGGAACCAGACCAGATTTTGTGCGTGTGTACATGTATTTGTGTGTGTGTGTGTGTGTGTGTGTGTGTGTGTGTGTGTGTGTGTGTGGTGGGGGGTTGGAGAGATGAGGGATGGAGTGAGGGATTAAGGCCAAGCGGGGAGGATGAGTGTAGGCTTTGTCATTCTGACGGAGTCTCGCTGAGTACTCTGGCAGGATGAGTGTGAAACACGCACACACACACACTCATACACACACAAGTTTGTCTTGCTGTCCTCGTAAGGACCTTCCACTGACGTACATATTCATGCAGCTGATTAACGTCGTGTCTCCAGCTAAATCGAACACTAACCTTTACGTCTGAGCAAAAGGAAATATTTTGCCACTGAAATATAAAACCTTTATTGTGTACGTTTACATCAATGTTTGTGTATTTGTGGTCTGTTACCTCTTTTGAATATCGATGTCTGTGCAACGAGAACGTCCCTGTATATCGTGTAATGAATGTATAACCCTAGACGTTTAGCACAGATCGGTGGCTTATAAATTGTGCTTTGTTCCCTCATTTTCAGCTGCTGCTGGAGCATTTGGAGTGTTTGGTGTCTCGTCACGAGCGCTCCCTCAGGATGACGGTGGTGAAGCGTCAGGCACAGAGTCCAGCCGGGGTCTCCAGTGAAGTGGAGGTTCTCAAAGCCCTGAAATCCCTGTTTGAGCATCATAAAGCCCTGGACGAGAAGGTAAAGAGAGACAAAGGACCAGTTTTAGATGAGTCCGAGCTACTCCTTTTCAGAATAATAGCCTGTAGTGGTTATCATTGCTATCACTGTTGTTATTGCAGGTGAGGGAGAGATTGCGTGTTGCTCTGGAAAGGTGCAGCGCGTTGGAGGAGCAGCTAACGTCTTCTCATAAAGAGGTAGGACTTTCGCGTGTCCAAACACACACACGCTGCCTCTGAGTTCACACGTGTGGAATGTTGATTCCCGATTCCCGTGCGTGTCATTACTGTTGCAGTAATTGTTTCGTGAAACAAAACACTCGGTTGTTCGCAGCACTGCATGTACCGAAGCTACAGGACCAACCAGTTCTTCGATTTTCCTTTACGATATTTACGTATTAATCAAGGAAATTCTTCTAAGCCCATTGTTCCTCTTTTGGCGTGTCCAAACCTGAACAAGAACGCGTACTAAAACGTAATGAAGACATCACAAGCCAGCAAGATGATGTGATAATGCCTTATCATCACTGCTGGGTTGAGTACAGTCCGTCATGCGGACATCTCCAGCGGTGCTGCGTTCCAGCTGGATAAACAAGCTTATTGTGTGTGCTGTTGGAGCCGAGTGTGTGAAAGCCCAGCCACACTGCTGTACCTGATCACCAGCACCTCACAGATCACTGCAGCAGGGTCACTGCTGTGCTGCGAATGATATCTGATGAATGCTGGTGCTTTGGTAATCCCTCTCCATTAGTGCAGGGGGTAATGGTAGTTGAGGGGGGCCTGGGTGAACTGCTGGGCTTCAGAAATAAATAGCATTCCAACAAAGTGACCCACATATATGTGTGCGAGATAATATGGCATGGACTGTTGCAAAGCATCCTAGAAGTAACGCGGTAGCAGTCAAATATTCAGAATTGCAATAATAAGAAAAAAAGAATATGATGGCGTAAACCAAGATCAAGAATACGAAGAATTCATATGAATAGTAATACTGCAGTTAAGTAATGAAGTGTGAAGAAGAATATAAAGGAAAATGTGGAAAAAGAAGTATACAGAGAGTACCACTAAGATAGATATATATATATGTGTGGGTGTGTGTGTGTATGTGTGTGTGTGTGTGTGTATATATATATATATATATATATATCTATA
>JAQQZR010000037.1:16222557-16243344 GCA_030068235.1 Notoglanidium macrostoma | reverse complement strand
TGCACGGGGAGAACATGCAAACTCCACACAGAAAGGCACCCTGGGTGACCCGGGGATCGAACCCAGGACCTTCTTACAGCAGCTAACAAACAGAGTGAACTGTTTGTTAGTTACACACACACTTCATAGCCAAAAGTATGTGCACACCTGATCATCACACGTGATCAAAACCTGTTTATTGTCTCGCCTTAAATAAACATTGTTTTGCTCATTTAGAAAAACCCACATCATATATGCAGATGGTCCTTGCAGTAGCTTGATGCTACCATTGAAACCATGGCAACCAGCAAGTAAATCTCACTCTCTTCCTCTTGGTCTTCTTTCTTTTTTTTTCTTTTTCCCCCTTCTAGAAAAGCCCTACAGACCTTTGACAGGGAGAGAAAGTTTATCTTTGAATTCGCTATTCACAGGAAAACGAAGCACACCAAGTCCTCCATACAAGGACTTAAACACACACGCACACGGTTCCAAAAGACTGAGCACACCACCAAAATTAAATCGGAAGCTGCGTGTCAAATTAGACAATTGAAAATTGAAAGTGTTATTAGGCTGTGTATTAATTAATTTAAAAAAGAGAGACTGGTGAGGGAACGTCATTCGTAGCCATTATAGTCTGAGTGATGACGGGGGTGACCTTGTCTCATGGACGTAGCTGTAAATGGATTAAAAGCACAAGTCGCTGTTGTATAAGAGGAATAAAACGCTTGGTGGTGTCCTGTTAGAGGAAAATAATCCACTCGCACCACCCCGTTGTGGGATATTTTGTATGTGTAATTGGACAAGTGATCGGAAGGTCGTGAGTTCAAATCCCAGCACTGCCAAGCTATCACTGATGGGCCCTTGAGCAAGGCCCTTAACCCTCAACTGCTCAGTTGTATAAATGAAATATATGTAAGTCGCTCTGGATAAGGGCGTCTGCCAAATGACATAAATGTAAAATGTAAAAAAATTATGATGATTGTGATCCTGGCCCTTTGATATCGGGCTGATTTCCAGCAGGCTGCATGTGACCATGTTTTTCTTTCTCACTCAGACGGAGGAGAAGAACAGGCAGCTGCAGGAGCGGCTGGAGCTCGCCGAGCAAAAACTCCAGCAGACCATCCGCAAAGCCGAGACGCTCCCCGAGGTGGAGGCGGAGCTTGCTCAAAGAGTCGCCGCCCTCAGCAAGGTTAGCCACGCCCACCGCACATCCTGCCGTTGGCTTGTAAGAGCTTTTAGCATTGACCTACAATAACACTGACTGGCTTATTGTGGAGTCCGGCGCGTGAGCTCTGACTTCCTGCTCTGACTTTCCGACAGAGCGTTTCGAAGTTAGGTTTATAAGCTCTGCAGGAGCTCGGCCGTATACTGTTCACTGTTATGTGGAGGTTTTTCATGGTGTCTAATTTTGTTTGTCAGAATCGTTTTTTTTGTTTTTTTTTCCCTACCTTTCTCTCTTCTCCCTTGCAGCGTCTGTGTGGACACGCTGTGCTTTAAAGTAGCCTAATCTGGTTAACAGGCTTATTTGTTCTTGTTGTCTGAGTGTATCCTCAATGATGACCTTTATCCTGTTTCCTCTTTACCTTTTTTTCTTGCTTGCTTTAATAGCCGTTTCCTCGATCTCTCTCACTGTAGCGTCTTCTGCCCTAAAATCTCTCCAGCTCTCATGCCTTCCTTTCTCTTCTCATCATCTTATTCTGTTGCTTTTCTTAATGGTTCATTCCTTCTAATTTCTTCTCTCTTTTTCATCGTCAGTTGACAATCTATTGTCTGTCATTAGATTTGACTTGCCCTCTTCCTCTCGTTATTTTTTTCTGTTGTTCGTTTGCTTGGTCTCTTCTTGTCTCAGCCGTTCTTACATCTCTTTCTTTCTCACACTATTTAACTCTTACCCCTCTCTCTCTCTCTCTCTCTCTCTCTCTGTCCTTCCTGTCCTCCCTGCTTGTCCTGTAGTCTGATCGTTCTGTGTGCTCTGCCACTAAGGACACTAAGGAGACTAAAGCGCAGAGGAAGGTACACTGCACTTCAGACAAGAAAAATAATAGAGACCCATATGTCCATCCCTGTCTCCTGCCTGTTCTACCCGCCTGTGGCTGTTCCCCCACCCCTAAATCACTTCCTGTTCACTAAAACCGCATCACAACCCTAACAGGAAATTCATTGGAGTCATGTTGTGTATGGAACTGGTGCCATACACTGTGGTAGTCTAGTTCCCCCATCACCAAGAAAACACACACACTACATTGTTTTCTTTGCTACCTCTGCCAGATCATCGGTAGAATTATCTTCACTGTGAGGAAGTTCCTTTTTTCCTCTTTTTTCCCCCCTATGTTGTATATTGAGGAGTAGTGCAGTTGTCTTACATTAGTGTTCCTGACACTGCAAGATCAGCTTCCAGCTCATGGGCCAGGCTTGTGTCTCGCTCACTAATGTTTAGCACGCTACAGATTCTCAACAAAAGAATGCTCATATTTAAGCAGCTATTGTTTACTTCATTAAACTGGGGTAACTATTGAAAAAAGCTGGCCTGAACGCGCATCAGCATTATTTGATGGAAGCGTGCATGTTTGGACTCCTTCATGTGCATGAACTAAAGAGCCCCAAACACATCATAGTCTTAACACATGCTTCATTTAGTTCTTGTGGCAGTGATCTCTCCTCATTTTCACTGCTATTGGCATGCTCAGCGTGCCTTAAAGGTCCACTATGGAGGGTTGAAATGAAATGGAATATAATATTCCTAGGTACGTTTTCATTAGTGCATGATTACCTGTAGGTACGAATCGTTGTGTTGAGCTTAGGACGAGCCCTTTATATCTACATAGGGAGCGGGTCCACCTCCACTGAGCCGCCATGTTGCGGTAGCCCAGAACAGACCAAGCTCTAGAGAGCGCCTTGTGCGTTTCGCATTTTTACAAGCGGCAGCGTGACTTCAGAAGGGAGATGAAGAAAAGGAAGAAGAAATAGGACGAATCGGTGTTTGCTGATGCTGGCTAACAAGTTTGAGAACCCAAATTCTGAAAAATGGAATAATGGTATACGTATTGTTTAGAACGGAAAACGCAAGGGAGTGTGAATGGTGGTATTTGGAAGTATGCTGTGTGCGCCGGACAGCCACCTTGAGTTCTAATACACGTTTGGAAAAGGAGGGGTAAGAGAGGGGCATTCAGGTGGTTGCAATTTACTGAATCCCACATAGTGGAGCTGTAACAGTGAAAGCCTTCACTGCGCTCATTATATGACTGCCTCATGACCGGTCTCAGAATTAGAGATGCATACACAAACCTGTCAGTTGTCTCTCGACTGACGTACCGAAGAGCAGCGCAGTCGGTAAAGTATCGGCATTACGAACAGAACAGCTGCCTTATTCCAACACAAACGGGCTCCATTTTTATCTTATCTCGAAATCTTCAACCTGAAATTCAGGCCAGAGCACAGAACCAAAAAGCCTCCAGACTGCTTTTACAGTGTCACTCAGATCACTCGCACGCCTTTTCACCCCATGTGCATTATAGGGCTGCAACTACAGATTATTTTAATACTTGGTGAATTTATTATTATTATTTTTTTTAATCGATGGTTTGGTTTGAAAAATATACTGACAGTATGGATTTGCTCATGCTGCTACAAGACAGTAGTACTGCCAGTCCATCATGGTCTATAATGCACCATATTTATTTTCAGATTAACTTCGGGTAACAGTATGCCTTACATATTGCACTGATTCTGCGTACGTCTTTGCAACTGTATTTCAGTGGCCCAAGTGGAGCAGGTCTTATCTGCTTTTCAAACCCTGATTCATTCTGTTCCAAACGCGCCGATGCTAAATAAGTCTCATTCGGCCTGTTTGTATAAGATGAATCATTTTCAGTGTGTGGAATCGAACTCTTCGTTTTTGATGCCTGGAACCAGATGCATGCTGATATGACGCACAAGGGATGATGTACGGCGAGCCGGTCATTACTGCGCTATACCTGACAGGGTGATGCAGGAGGGCTTTTGAATCACACTGAATGGAGTTATTGTGCACTAATGACTAGCTTGCTGTACATTATGCCACTTATTGTTATGTCTACTTATTAAATTAATCGATAATTTGACACAAAATATTGATTCAAAAATGATTCCGTTAGATTCTATGGTTGGACCTGCGTCCATGGCAACGTAAACTCAGCAGCCTTCTTAAGATTAGCCTACTTGGTGGGGTAATTCACGTTTAAAAAAAAATAGATTTACTCAAGGTAATTGATTGAATAGTTTTACTGTTTGTGGAGTAAAAGTGACGACGTGTCACTAATCATTAATGAAATGTATCAGCTCTTTTTATTATCGAATTGTATCGATTGGTTGTTGCAGCCCTTGTGTATTGCATACATTTCTGGGTTCTGTGCTTTGAGCCTTTTTTTTATTTTTATTTATTTATTTATTTTTTAAATGCATGAGCTATGTTCGGATATTTGTGTCTGTCTGTTTTTTTTTTTTTTGTGTGTCAGTCCGCTGTGCTGAATGCTGAGCAACTGGGATTGTGCGTCTTTATCTGTGTCTTGTCCTCTCACATGTCCTTTGGGTGTTTGTCCTTACGAGCCGTCGCGTCAGAGCGCTCGAATTGAGTGTTACCAGTTCTGATCGCCAGTTTCCTCCCCTTCAGGCTGAGGAGAGGCACGGCAACGTGGAGGAGCGCCTGCGACAGATGGAGGCTCAGCTGGAGGAGAAAAACCAGGAACTGCTCAGGGTGAGAGGTTAAAGTTCGAAAGCTGGACACAGATTCGAGTGTCTACATATTTTTCACCTTGTGAACAGGAACAATGTTTACTCTGCAATCAGGGCATGACTTTATATCAGCATGACTGCATGGCAAAATAAAGAAAGTTGAAATGGTTGTACTGTGAGAGTTCTGTAATACTGGTAATTATTCCCGGTTGTGGTACGCCGCTTGAATTGCGCTGCACGATTTGTATAACTATTGTAAGGAGGTGTAAATTATAGAACGCGCTGTTTCTGATCAACTATTCAAAACTGATCCTGTGTTGTAGGGGTTTATGGTGTTGAATAACTGAATCTTCATCCTGTTGAAGTGTTTCATGGTGTTTTAATGTTTGGAAATGAGACGCTGTAAGCGGATACTACTGATCTCTAGTCATGATATTAAATCTGATGTCTGTCAGCACCTTGTCAACGGAAATATTAGGGTTAAGCAATGCATCATATGAGGTCTCACTGATGGCACACGCGCTCCGACAGATGGGTTTGTTTATTTATTTATTAGTTCGTGATGCCCTACTTATGCTGTAACCCTTTGTCCTTTGAAATTGTACTGTGAATGGATCAGCGTTCATTTTGTCAATGAAAATTTTCATGATAAGTATTCGTCGACGGCCGGCTTTTTTTCTTGTGTGACTGAAATGTAACGACACCGTGAATGAAAAAATATTCAACAATGAAAATTACAGCCGCAGTTACAGCTCTGTTCATTACGAGTAAAGACGCGACGAAATGACTGGCTGTGTTCCGGCAGACAACCTAGCTTACTTCTCAAGGGAATTTTTACAGCCAGAAGAAATATCCTTCAGCAAAATCCATTACGGTGTGTTACCGCTCCTGTTTCACGTTCCCGACCGTAGTCGGGAAGCGAGGGAATCCGCCTTGCTAGGCTTGCTAACAGCGTTCAGGACGCTCCTGGATACTGACAGGTATACGAGTCAGGATACACAAAAGGCGTTGGTCTGAACGAAGTAACACCTTTATGTGAAAACAGTGCTCATCACCCTCACAGTGCACAAAATGGGATCTTCATTCGATAATTAGTAACGGAGTCATGGCCAACTCCGTAAAACTTTCACATAGCAACAACACCACTAGTCATGTCTCAAAATAAAAACAACAACAACTTCCAGCAAGCCCCCGTCCCGCAGAAGCCCATCTTTAAGCTACACGGCATGTTTTAAAAGAAGGATCATAAAACTGTCTGAGAAAGTTATGACTGAAATTAAAGAGTTCCACTGACTAAATCTTGACTAAAACAGAAAGACTAAAATGTGATTCCAATGTGCAGTAAGGGACTAAAACCAAATTTCAGTTGACGATGAGTAACTAATCCACTAGTTAGTGTTGATTACACTTCCGACTGTATTTCACATTCCCTTCTCAGTCGCTGCTGATGGCATGGCAGTGATGACAAATGTGTCCTACGCTCTTATTGTGATCACCTGACATGACCGAGAGTACGGCTGAGAGTATGCAGTCCGGGTTTAGAGGGAAATCAATCCCGGCCTCACTTCCTCAGTCGTTCTGTAGAGTTTGCTAATGACCGTCGGTGTTCGCTTTCACCGTATTTCAAACTAAGCTGCTTTAAGCCGTTTCTTAGAAGCAAACAATCTGTTATGACAAAGTGAAAATGAAATGAAGCCTGTACTTCTGCCTGTTTTTTCTTTGAAAGGGATCAAACAAAAAACCCCTTTGTTCCTACTGCTGTTAAACTTGAGTCATAGAGGATGTGAGTCTAGCACAACGGTCCTGCTTTAACAAACCTGTTAAACCCGTCTGTGTCGTGTATGTGATGTGATTGAAGGCTCGGCAGCGCGAGAAGATGAACGAGGAGCACAACAAGCGTTTGTCTGAGACGGTGGACAAACTTCTCTCCGAGTCCAACGAGAGGCTTCAGCTGCATCTAAAGGAGAGAATGGCTGCGCTGGAGGACAAGGTATTGCTGGAGCGCTCACACAGTCGGCTCCAACAAGGACGAGTCTGTTACGAGACTGTTCTTTCCTCACTTATTCAAAACCAGAACAAGTTGATCGTTATTATTCTTATTGCGCCCTGTTTTGGTTCTGCCCTGGCTTCCCTATAAGGAAGTAGGGCGAGTCGTAATGCACACTAGCTTGCTTGCTTTCTCTCAGATGCGGTGCATCATCATCATCATCATCATCTGCTCTTTAAAGTTCCCAACCAATATTTATATTTTGAAATTCACAAATTCATAGAAGACGTAGTCTGAAATCTGAGACAGAAGGAAAAAAACAAAACAAAAATAAAAGGCCCAAAAAAAACGTTAATAAAAATAAAACAATAATAATCTAATGAAGGGATACCGGACCAAACCCCCCCCCCCCCCCCAAAACAAAGGGTGCTAAGACTTTTGCACAGTACTGTATATACATAATGTCGCAAATGAATATTACCTAGTATAGTTTTGGTGCCGTTTTTGAAAATCCATTTTGTTGTATATCCATTTTAAGTCTAATTAATTTATTATATTAATTGAGTACATTATGAACATTTTTGTGTATATTATATGCATAAAATTATATAACATTAAATGTACCCATTGGTTATAGGTAAGTGTAATAATATGAGTAAATATAAAAATAGGCAGCGATTATATGAAGCATTTCTTTCTGTTCATATCCCCCCTTGTTGCTTGTGTACTGTATGATCCTTTTTGTTTGTTTATGTAGAACGCCCTCATCCGTGAGCTGGAGCACACAAAGAAGCTGATTGAAGAGTCTCACCATGAAAAGGTACAGGCATGTTCTGTCTTTTGTCAGTTTTGTGTAGACATCGACTCGTTCTCAGTGCCTATTGAACGTCTAAGTATTTAGTTTTATGTTAAAGAAGAATCCGTTTAATCCTTTAAAACCTTTTTAGTACCTTTATTCACATGATTGTCTCTGCATGATTATTATTATTATTATTATTATTATTATTATTGTTGTATCAATATCACTATTATCCTCATGCATTTAAGGAGCAGCTCCTGATCCAGATCGAGACAATGCGATCGGACAACGATCAAGACCGCAGCAGGAGCAATTCCTTGCTACACCAGGGGTGAGAATCTCACTCAGTCAAAACCATTTACATAGAACTTCCCACTAGTGTCTCTGCAGGACTCCTGGGATTCGGTATCGCAACCCTCCGGTCTCTGACACACTCCTGAAAACTATGCTCAAAACATGCCAGGCTTCACGTATTTTGAATAGGAGCTTCACGTTAACATTAAAATATGCTGCTCGCTCTAAACGATGTCAAAAGAGCGGTCTTCTGTTGTTCCTGCCTAATAAAAATAACCGATGAACTGTAAACTGTTGGCTACCTGTTATAAACGGACCCCCCGAAAGCCACGCCCCTTTCCTCAATTACACACCACTCATCTTTTGGCAGGTGTATGGTTTTGTTTTGTTTTTGGTTTTTTTCCAATTTTGACGCATTTTTCCTGCATGAAGGAAACAGTGATGTGACACAGCGAAGCTTTCTCTGAAGGTCCACAGTGGAAAATGTTATGAATTCATTACCCTGAAAAAATATCTGTCCATATACATAGAGTATGTTTTCGTTTGATTACTCAATTAGAGGTTACTAGATTTATTAGAGGTTACTAGATTATTAGGGATGCGCAGGAATTTCGCCACCAAACTCTTCCAGCTCAAAATGGTCAAAAATGCCACGGAAGAGGAAAAAGCCTGTATTTATTTATACAACTAAGATTAAATATAACAAAGTGTCAAATCTAATACGTTGCAAGTAACTTTAAAGCTAGTAATAATTAGTAACTGATTAAAAGCACCTGTTGGCTGTGTTTTTACTTTTATTCTTCTTCAGAGTCGGCAGGTCTGGGCGCGCCACTCTGTTGCAGTCCAATAACCTCTAAACCTGCTCATTCAAGCTTGATCTTAGACATGCTAATGCTAGTCCTTGTATTAATATTAATACATTTGGCAGTTTGAGGTTATTTCACCCTTCTCACATCCCTTTTTTGTCAACACTATCATCCGTCTTCCTTCCAGTTTAATGTAAATTATTCTACAGTCTTAATGAGTGTCAGATTGCTAAACAGACATTCTTCTTCTTATTATTATTACTGGTATTATTATTATTATTATTATTATTATTATTATTAACGTAGGCGCTCTCACATGGGCAGCACTCCAGACTTCAGGTACCCGGTCTCTGCGTCCTCCGTGATTGACAGCCATTCTGACCAATACAGCAGCTCGCTGGTGCTGAGACGGCCCCAGAAGGGGCGGGCCGCTGCTCTACGGGACGAGCCCTCCAAGGTGAGACTTGAAAGTTGGAACCTGTGAGGTTTTGTTTATCAGCAGTTTTACGACAGTTTTCAATGTTACAGCAGCATTCACAAGCTCCCGATTCAGGTGTTGAGCAGAGTTCGAAGGAGTTATGCATTAGAATTCATTCCTATGAGAATATTCTGTTTACTTTATATATAGTCATATTCTGCTGTTTTACTAAATAGTGTTTCTGAGCTAACTAATGTTTTACACTTCAAGCATATGATGATTTCACCGACTGCTTTTTGTAGAAGTGGTTACATATGTCGTATGAGGTGTTTTTTTTGTTTTACTTGTTTTTAAATACACAAATGAGTAGGCGTGCCTTCTAAATATAAAATATTGCTGCCGAGTGAAATGCCTCAGATTTGTCATATTTATGTCCTCCTCTTTACGCTCTTTCTGCCTGCTCTGTGGACTTCAGAGGCATGTAAGTTCAGCAAAACCAGTTCAGCCCCATCTATTTTTACTACATGCATTTTAGTCATCTGTAGTTATACATTACAGTAGGGTTAGGAACATGCTGAACTTTTGGTATTGTCCAACTCTAAATATTTCTCTCTTTTTTTTTTCTTTTTTCTCGTGTTTATGTAGGTGCAGACCCTGAACGAGCAGGAATGGGAGCGAGTGCAGCAGGCCAACGTCTTGGCCAAAGTGGCGTATGCGTTTGAGAGTGACATGGACGTGTCTGATTTGGAAGATGACCGGGAGACGATTTTCAGTTCAGTGGACCTGCTGTCCCCTGCTGGACAGACAGACGCACAAACGCTCGCTTTAATGCTGCAAGAGCAGCTCGATGCCATCAACAATGAGATTAGGTACCACAGACAGAGAGCGAGAGCGTGTGCATTTTTCTGTGTGTGCGATCAAGTATTCTTCAAAGTGGATTATAGAGACTTTTAAATACATATTACACGTATAGTCCCTATAACAGTAAGTTATGTGATCGCAAGGAAGCCCTTATACCCCCTGTGCAGTGTGTTTCACATCTTTTTTTTTTTTTTTTTTTTAAGAATGATTCAGGAGGAGAAGGAGAACACGGCGTTGCGAGCTGAAGAGATTGAATCAAGAGTCGGGAGCGGCGAAAGTCTTGGCTCCCGGTTCCGCTCCATGAGCTCGATCCCGCCCTCCTCGTACGGTTCCCCCCACCCCGGCTCAGCACATTCTGGCTCCTCCCCTCCAGGTTCGGGTCACTCCACCCCTCGCCGGGTTCCGAACAGAGAGATGGACCGCATGGGGGTTATGACCCTGGTAAGCTTTAGCAGGGTGTCGGGTCCGAAAGTCTGAGTCTACTTCTGTGAGCTTCTATTCCATGAGTTATCAGATATTCTTGTAACATTTCTCAAATGAGACTCGATTCTCGTTGACCTATTTTAGGCCTGAACAGTGTGGTGAAGAGAAGCATGCTGCAACAACAGCAGTGTGAAGGCGTGTGCTGCTACTCAGTATATTGTGATACTGTATTATTATGGACACTTCTTGTCGTTGTTATGGCTTTCTAGCTAAGCATCATTTCTGGGCATAGATCAACTCTGGGGCTTTCAGAAAGCAGTGTGACCTTGAATAAAATGTAGAGCATCAGTACAGTTTGACCTGTGAAGTGAAAATGTTCTTAGCATATTCGAATTCATGATGTTCTGTTGTAGGAAAACACTCAACAAAAACAATCAACACTGTTGTGGTATGATGCGACCCAACACGAGTAACTGTTCCCACCCTGAAGCTGGTCCTCTTATACCACAGCTATTTGCCAACAACTATGTTTTTTATTTAATAAAGAGCGTGTTGCTCTTTATTATGCATTTTGTGCGTTTGTAGTCACATTTCATGCTGTTGAACACTGGAGGTGACAGAATTGGGTTCCTGTTATTACTTGTGTTGTAGCAGCCTCATAGCTTGTTCCATCACCGGCCCCTCATTGTTTTTCTCTTAACGTTAATAAAACAGAAATATGTAGCCTGTCATGTTACTGAGAACACCTCCGTCTCGAAGGAAAAGATTTACCTCGGACCATGGAGACTCCTTCCAAAAATGTGAAATAAACATCTCGTCACAGAACAACATTAACATATCAGAACGAATACGAACCGGGATCCGACACTACTGTCCGTGCTGCCGTTATAGAAAATTAATCAACAGCAGAATTCAGAAGCTCTGTGGTATAGGAGAATCAGCTTTAGCTTTCACACCGCTCTATTTCAGCCATTAAAACGAACTCTCGAGCCATTAAAGCGATTACTCAGCATTTCCGCGCATGCGTGTACACTCGTAACGAACTCGGACCCCTCTGAATCAAACGTTCGACTTCAAGTCCGAAACAAATAGGCGGAACCGTGGTCACTGTTTTGATCAGAAAGAAGACCCAGGCCCTGTCAGAGCTGAAGTGGACCAGAATGAATTCACAATGTGAACGCAAAAAGAACCGAGTCCCTTTTGCTTTGGTCCACTTTAAGAGGATTGAGTTTTTCATTTAAAAAGGACTATATGTGAAAGCACCCTTGAATTATGGGAGTTTGCAGGAAGAAAATATTGCTGGGCTCTGATAACTGATGGAATACACCAGTCTTTAATAGGGTACTCAGACTTTTGCAGAACTGCTGACTGTGGATTTAGATTGCTCCATGTCTTTTTATTTTTTTATTTTATTTTTTATTTTTTTGCTGCATCCCTGTTTACTAATCCATGTTTAGTGTGTTGAGTCATTGTAGCCTTGAATGTCATCAAGCGTGTATGTTTTAATGAAATGTGTGTGTGTGTATGTGTCCCAGCAATACTGCTATGAGCCATATATGATCCAGAGCTCGCTGTCCCATCAGACCGTAGCTTACTCGCCGTATTTCACCACTAACTCCGCTCCTCTGTTTAGCCCTGCTCCCTTCATAGTGCAGGTACCATCACTGCCACTTAGTCTGACCCTCTCACTCTGAGCTCATGCTGATCAGTGATTAGTATTTTTCAAAAAAAAATGTTGCCAGCCAGCATGATTATTAACAATGTTGGTGTTCGAGAAGGAAACACACTACAGTCTGCTGTACAGCATCTCTTGCAGCAGTCCCCCTCCCTGTTTTTGGGGGGGATTTAAAAGGAAACGGGCAATTAGACCAAATAGCCTACAGATAGCGCGCCATTCCGAACGGCTGCTTGCTGCGGAAATTCCAGATGAGGAAGAAAAGCAAACGCCCTCAGCTGCATGGAACATAGTGCAGTTTGTACGCCGCTTTGATCCATTTTTAATCTGGCTTCATATAGTTCATCGGAGGATCAGAATGTACGAGCTCAGAGTGAGCGATCGGAAAAGTGCATCGCTTTTGGTTTGGTGTGATTTCTTCTCTTCTTTCCCAGCATGACTTGCTGACCCTCTTTAGCGTGTGTGAGAGCATGTTATAACTCCGTATGAGGAATTAGAAGCAGCTGAAGTGTAAACTGTTAATGATTCTTATCCTTATTTTCTGACCTGTTGCGCAGAAGGCATGTGCTGATACGTGCATAATAATTCATACAGAACTTTGCGATACGCAGCAGATTATGATGGTCACGTCAGACAATCTAACTGGGTGCGTTTTGTACCCCTGAGAAAAGCCTGTCCCTTTTATATATCCAGCTTTAGAGCCTTCTGAGGGTCCTTATGTTGGAGAAGATAATCCCACAATGCTGTTCACTGGAGCCCAGTCGTCATGGATACTCATCGACTGTATAAAACATGGACAGCATATTATCTCTGAAAAGATCTAGCGCCCCTGCTGTTTTTAGCCCCGCCCATCCCCCTGTGTTTGAATGACGAAACAGCCTAGTTTCCACGTCACTTCTGATCCAAACGTGTCTTCAGTTTACTGTCTCTCATTCAAACAGTTCGTTTTCTCTATGCTAATATCTGCACATATTTTATTTTTTTTATTTATTTTTTATTTTTTTCCCTTCAGAAATTAGTGGAAGAGACCGGTTCACTTCACCACACAATCTTCCATCATATACCTACTTATTTAAATGTTTTTGGACATGCACGAATCCAAACCTGGCCACTTCTGATTAGGTTAGTGTTCGTGTAATCGGGCTAGCTACCTAGCCGTATAGCCTCCATCTAGCCAGTTAGCTATCGAAACGTGTGCACAAACCAGTTGGGCAGTGAACACACTACCTGTCATTAGAAGGATTTTACAAGTAGTTAGGCTGTTTACAGTGTGCTCAGAATAGCCACGTGTCCCAAATAATGAGTTTTATCCCACCCTAGTGAGCTCACTGCCGGTTCATTCCATGTGTTGCATCCATCTGTCAGCGAATTTCCAATTCATTGATAAATGTCCTTCCTACACATATTAGTGAAATATCCCCAGCTGAAGCTGTTTAAGCTCTCCGCATAGATGTAATAGAGAATTTGAGAACGTGACCCTGTTCGTCGCAGCATTTCTACCAGCGACTTCTTTAACAGCGACTTTGCCTCACATCTCAACTGCTCAAGAAGAGCGAGTCTGCACTGCGCAGACGCAAGGAGAGAAAGTCTGTACTGCGCAGACGCAAGGAGAGAAAGTCTGCACTGCGCAGACGCAAGGAGAGAAAGTCTGTACTGCGCAGACGCAAGAAGAGCGAGTCTGCACTGCGCAGACGCAAGGAGAGAAAGTCTGTACTGCGCAGACGCAAGGAGAGAAAGTCTGCACCGCGCAGACGCAAGGAGAGAAAGTCTGCACCGCGCAGACGCAAGGAGAGAGAGTCTGTACTGCGCAGACGCAAGGAGAGAGAGTCTGTACTGCGCAGACTCTGACTGTGACGTTGACGATTAGTTTTATTATTTAAAATGCATTATTGTGATGATGATTGTGAACAGCAGGAAGTTATATTAGTAATATATATAATAATATATTTAGTAATGCCGTATCAGATTGGGCACATGCCTTGTGTGCGAGTGTGTGTGTTTCTCCATCCCGTGCTTGCGGTGTTTGTTTCGGCTCTTGTTCTCTCTGGTTGCTGTGCCACTAACTCTTGCTCTTTTTTGTTCCCTTGTTTGCTTCGCATGCTTCCGACAGCCTAGCGATTTGCGGAAGCATCGTAGGAAGGTAAATGAATCGAACCTCCGCTGGGTTTGTCCTCTTTGCTCCATCTTTTTCTCTCATTTTCTTTCTTTCAGAATTGCATCCAGTCGTGTGTAAGAGTTCACTACACTGAGAACTGTTTTTGGTTCATTTGCTATAAAGCACTAGATTTAACGCAGTGTTCGAATGCAAGGTCATGTGAAATGAGGGATTCTTGAGTAATAAGGCTCATGTGATGAGTCGAGCATTAGCGTTTGATAAATCCAGCGCACTCGGTAGTAATGAATACTTTCTAAAGTTTTTGCACTTTACACTTTGATCTTTGTGTTTCGGCTCTGTGTGTGTGTGTGTGTGTGTGTGTGTGTGTGTGTGTGTGTGTGTGTGTGTGTGTGTTTAAGAACTGTCTGTATTTTACTACGACTTTCAAAAGAATGATTTTAGGGTTTTTTTTTGACTTTCATTGACTTGTTTTGATGTTTTATGAGTCCAGGCTAATTGGCTGTTGTGTGATGTTTGAAATGCCTATAACTCAACCTCAGACACCGTTTGTCTTTATTTATTACTGTATCACACTTTACATTCGCTGAAGCCTGTTATAAAAATGCTTATTTAAAAAAGCTAATTAGGTCAGCTAGGTTTTTTCCCCCTGTATGACTTAACCTAAGAATTCCATACATACATACTTTTACATAATACATTTTATCTTTATTCCTTTCATTTTAAAATATTTTGTGCATGTTACTAGGTACAAATTTAACCTGAAATCCCCCGTAGTGCTTTTTTAAATTAAATAACAGGAAATAAATGATTTATTTTGCTTAAATATACTGTAAAAGTAAAAGTAAAAAAAAGAAAGAAAGAAGAAGCAGAACGTGAACATGAAAGCGGTTGCTAGATCGGAGTCGACGGCTTCCCAAGACGTGACGGTTAATTGAGTGTAAATTTCCAAGAGTGTAATTTTGGTTTTGCGCCACATTGAAGTTCTTCTGAAGTTTTACGAGTCTGGTGTAACCGTCTGCCGTGTTTGGAAATGTGAGAAATGGCTCCTTCACTTACGACTTAACCTCCGAGTTTATTACTTCAGTGTATTTCGCCTAGCGCTTAAAGTCCCGACTGTATCGCTTAGCCGCAGACCTTTTGTCTCTGGCGCGAAGCCGATGCTTGTGGTTTATTTATAGTTTGTCTTTCATTTCTGTCGATCAGCCTGCGCAGGATGACAAAGCGTCTATCCGATGCGAGACCTCTCCTCCGTCTACTCCTCGCTCATCGAGGCTCAATAAAGGAGGGCACGCTGCCAGTCACGAGGATATCCGAGACATCCGAAGGTACAGCAATAACAATGAATAAGTGTTGCATTTTGTAAGCAGGTATAATTGTGCCAAATTTGCACCATTCGCTCACAACAAACATCGAACAGTCCCCCTGAAATATAACAACACTAAGCACTCCCATTTTGAGCTCTTGTTAAGCACACTTTATCAGTGGATAAACACCGTTCCAGCTCACAAACCCAGCTATTATTCAGACTGACTTTCCATAGAGAGCTTTTTAAAATATCCTGGAGTCGTTTTCTTGACGCTGTGGCTGCTTTTCCTCAAGTCATCTAGTTCATCCATATTGATCAGCTCAGAAGCGACAGCAAGCCGCTAGGAAAGCAAACGAGACGTGCTAAACTATCTTACGCGAAGAAGAGCAAAACTAGAATGAGCTCATTCTACAGAAGAACTATATACAGCAGTGCACCAGGAATAAAACGCATGCCGTTATAGGAAAACATTCCACGACTGGGGGGTGTGAGAGGGTCCAACGCGACGTGGCTTGCCAACGAATGCAGTTTTGAACCTGTTAGTAATGATAGGTTTATTATATGTAAATTATGTGTATAGTTGTTGTATAAGTAGTTTCGTTTTTCGCAAAATCCTTTTTCCTCTGCCTGGAAGACGTTCCCGTGGTGCGAACCTTCCCGACTGTTACAAAGCACTTCCTTCCATAAATCTTATATAAACAGCGAGCTTCACCATATCAACCATTACACATTTTTTCCCTTTTCTTAGCCAAGTACATGTTTTTATTAGACCCCACCATACAATTCTCTGTGAGTGAGCTGTTAGTACAAACTAATTAGGATCTTTAGCCTATTAAACCTGGTTTATTAATATGAACCTGTAGTGCACATGTACATCAGCTGGATCCAGAATTAATCAACACATTCTGATTGATCAGATTAGACGATCCGGCAAAGCTGTGATGTAAAATCATCCTGTGTGTGTGATTAAATTTTTTCTTTCCCATTGCAGTATTTCTGCACTGCAGGACGGTCAGGGCAGTGACCCCAGCAGCAGTAACAGCAGTCAGGACTCCCTCAACAAAACCGCCAAGAAGAAAAGCATCAAGTCTTCCATCGGCCGCTTCTTCGGCAAGAAGGAGAAAGGAAGGCCGAGTCTTCCAGGCAAAGACTCTCCCAGCCAAGGTTTCAACTTTTAATCAACTGATCTTTAAGTGAACGTAAATAACCCACAGTGTTTCAGCGATGTTTTGTTGCAAGTCTCGTCACAAAGCTCGTCTTTTGTCCGTCATATGTCGGCCTCAGCTGTTCATTTACTCTATGTTAAAGGAATTGTTGGGGGGAAAAAGTAATTCGCCACCTCACTCCTCCCAGAATCCTCTGCGGCAAGGAGCGGGTTGCCTTTCTCAATGCTAGCGATATTCCAAAAGCAAACCGCATCAATCTGGCAACATCCTAGGCCATCATTTGTACATTGTAAAGTGAAATCTGAGATATTTTTTTCAAGGGATCTGTTTTAAATTCTTCCGACGGAGCCATTTCGTTTTTATATGACGGACCAGAACCGGCCCCGGCCATTTGGCGTGCCATGAAGGAAAGAAAAGACGAGGCACATTTTGTTCAGAGCTTCCACGTATGACATGTAGGTAATGGAAAAGGTTGAGCTGGATTTCAGATGGATCACCGTGAAAGCCTTCCACCCAAAATCCGTAAGCACATCATATATAAGTAGTTGTTTCCAATAACATCGTTAAGCTGTAACACTTACATAGTGTAATTGATATAGCTATATTGGTACGCTGATACTGATCCGTATAAATTCCAGCTTTCTGGAACACTCCCAACCCCAAACTTTGGGAGGCGGGGCCAGGGGCGGAGCAGTACCGAATTACACTCGGGACAAAAAGTAATCCGTGGTCGGCCTCGATGCGGTTATAGCAGGAGTGTCCAAGTTTATCTGCAAGGCATGATACAGCGTTCAGTGACACGGTGAAGGCTTTTGTTATGTTTATAGATTACAGTTTGCAAGTAAACAAACCCTATCAGCAGGTCTGTGTGACATTACAGAAGAACCTTGAGGCAGACGTTTATAGAAAAGCTTCTGGGTTTAGCTACCTCATACCCCCAGTACAAAACGGAGCGAACTTCAGAAGAGAAGCATCATGCATGTTTGAATTTTTCTTAATTTATATACAAATGAAATCCAGTAACATTTTACTACGGTCACATGATCTTATGTATTTTTCCATTGGCATTAAAAGCCACTGCTCATGTAACCCACACCGGATCTGGAAAATCCCTACTGTTTTGACCACTTGAAGCTAAAGCAGCGCTGAACATGCTTCTAATGTTGTCATTACTACTATCTCCTCATGACAGGAGGCAGCCCAGAGGGAGAATCTTCCCCGGATTCAGTGGGGCTGGGCAAACTCGGAGGCCCTGGTGAAAAGAACAGGAAGCTGCAGAAGAAGTACGTTCACTATGTTTTTCTGACCAGATATGACTAAGTTTAAAAAAAAACAACCCATGATTACAGTATTTCCAGGCAGTGACCAGAAAGTCCCGGTATTACTTGCACTGATTATTTTTTTATAACAGTATATTGTGTGTGTGTATACACCTGGAAATATTTCATTGTACTATGAATAAGAAAAAGAAGGACGCTTCTTTTATTCGTCACGCCCGTCATTTTTTTAATGCTGTTTATTTGTTTTCTGTTACTCCATGTTAATTAGTTCTTTCACCTTCGCTGTTTTTAAGCAGCTTTACACTTCCACAGTAGCTGTTTGTGCGTGGCTCACCAACTTTGATTTGCCTTCACATCCCGCTTTAGTTGGCTCATTTTTGTTTTCCCATCTTTCTCATTCCATCTTTGATTTTGATTTTTTTTAGTCCAAAAACCGGGTAAGTGGCTTTATTTCGCTTCCGCTTCACCTCCTTTCGGCTTCTGAGTTTTAGTAGTGTTGGGAGCATGAAGAATCGCACGACTTTTTCAACTGCCTGCTCTTTCACTAACCAGAGTACGCTCTGACACGCATGGAACATAAAGCTTTACAGGGGTTTCGAGTTCGGAGGCGTTGCGTAAATTGTTAAGTAAAAGGTGTAAAGGAGAAACGAGGCCATCTGGTGCTCATAGCCGGTATTTCACAACCATGACTTTTTGATGCCAGTCCGTCATGGACTTCTGTTGGAGTGAGCAGCAGTTCAAAAAGAAGCTGGCTTTCTTTATTTGCAGAAGTATGTTTGAAGCTTCATACCTAAAATTAGCATTATAAAAGCACTATAAGGACAGATAAAGATCAAATAGACACAATAAACTCCATAGAAATCTTAGCCACTGATTCCTTTAGTCTTTTCCTGTTGGGAAGAAGTCATTTATGAGGAATTATCTTTATACAAATTCAGAAACATATAATGGTGATATGTGTTTATTTCGAATCACTATCAGAGCAGCGACTGACTATATATTAAACGATTTGCCCTGCAGTCTCTAAACCTTGCAGTTTCCTGTACATTATACATTCACATCAGGCTGCAAAGTAAAATCACGTCTGTGTAGAGCTCATAATTACTGTTTGGACATTTATTTTGAAGCTCTGACTATAAATAGGCATATCTGATGAATTATTTATTAAAACGTAAGGGTTGATTTTTCTTATCAGCGGAGATGAACAGAATCGTGGGATTTCCATAATTCCAGCATGATGTGATGGCCGACAGGTTGCCGCCGTGATGGGTTTACACATCAACACACACCTGCTCATTGCTCATTTATCTAGTAGTGTTACTCGGTCTCTGCTTTTATTAATTATGTTTTCTGTATCTGATGCCTACATTTGAAGTATAATAAATCAGTAATGTTATAACGTGCTTAATTCGTACTTGGCTAAAAAAAAAAAAAAAAATAGAAAAACCACAATATTTAATATAATCTGTGTACGCGCTTTTATCCAAATTTTATGAAATCCAGATCAAAGCTATTGCAGACATTTAATAATTGGCGCATTAGTTGTAGAGCAATGCAGTAATGTGATTTATGATTCGACACGTATGCGTAGCCCGTGAGAAATGTCTTTATAATGGTTCAGTCATGTGAAGCATTTTCTTTTCCATTTCATCCTGCTTTGTTTTGAGAGAGAAATGGTTCATATGGTTTTGCTTGTAATGCATGTGCCGTTTCCTTCTTTTCCATTTGTTTTGGAACCGAACCGTCTGTTTAAGCCAAGAAACAAAAAGACTGATATCTCTTTGGACTGTATCTGCTGCATCAGCATGTGTGAATGGGTCTTCTGTGTGAGGGCTTTAACTCTGAGGTGCTTTTTGGACATGTGTGTGTGTGTGTGCAGGGTTTGTGGGTGGATGGTTGGGTGCATGCCAGTGTTTTATGCCCATGTGATCATGTCTCTGTGTTCGTAGGCATGAATTGCTGGAAGAAGCTCGTAGGCAGGGGCTTCCTTTCGCCCAGTGGGACGGACCTACTGTTGTCGTCTGGCTGGAGGTACAAAAGCATTTACTATCTAGCATTTTCAATCTTTTCTATCTGTCCTTCAGCAAATCCTGCTCCTGCATTGGAGCCGGAATCCAGACCCAAGGGGCGGAAACGTTAATGTTAATAAGATTAAAACCGCTAACCTGTGCTGCTGATGTTTTGCAGCTGTGGGTGGGAATGCCAGCGTGGTACGTGGCAGCCTGCCGCGCCAACGTGAAGAGCGGAGCCATCATGTCTGCGCTGTCAGACACCGAGATCCAAAGAGAGATCGGCATCAGTAACCCACTGCATCGCCTCAAACTGCGCCTCGCCATCCAGGAAATCATGTCATTGACCAGCCCTTCGGCTCCGCCCACTTCCAGAACGGTAACACACGCAGTTTGGAGTTTGGGTGTGCATCACTAACTCTTCAAAATCCACAACCAAGTGTTTTGTTTGTTTGTTTGTTTTCTAATGACTTGAGTGATTAGTTTATTCCAGGTGCCTCGTTTAAGAACTTCTTTGTCTGTAAATGTCTGTATAAGACTCAACTTATTGCTATAAATGGTTCTTTGGCATGTCCCAAACGTTGTAGTTAGAAACATTACAGCAGAGTGTCTCTTTCAAAGAAGGAGAGGTTTCTTAGCAGCACCTCTTAAGATGCAAATGATCCATACCGCTATCCAAAGCACTAGCGTTCTCCCTAAAAGTGTACACTCATCAAGCTAGAACACGAACACATAAATAAATAATCACCAGTCCACCCAAGACGTGTCCTAAACCATTACATGGTGATGATTTCTGTCCTGTTTCACATTAATGCCACAAACAGAACAGAGCGTTCTAATTAGTGTGTTGATTATATTGCTAAAGTGTTTTCTATAGTGCACTCTCTCTCTCTCTCTCCCTCTCTCTCTCTCTCTCTCTCTCTCTCTCTCTCTCTCTCTCTCTCTCTCTCTCTCTCTC
>JAQQZR010000037.1:16205846-16216668 GCA_030068235.1 Notoglanidium macrostoma | reverse complement strand
TGTGTGTGTGTGTGTGTGTGTGTGTGTGTGTGTGTGTGTGTGTGTGTGTGTGTGTGTGTGTGTGTGTGTGTTTCTAACTGCTCGTGCATGTGTCGGCTGGTGCCGCAGGGAGTGTGAGTGGCGTTCAGAGGCTCGACTCTGCTACAATCCGAACGTATTCCTGCTAACCCAAAGCCAGGGTGAGTCAACAGTGTTCAGACTCAGTGCCACAGCTGCTTGTTAATATCTCTGCTATACATGTGCCATATATGAAATGTTCATATCACCATAACTGCCTATCCTTTTCCAGTTTGTGATCATCACGGTATGCCCAGTGACCTCATTTGCATCTCATTCAGAATTCAGCATGATAGCATGGAGTGTAGCATAACGCAAGCCGACTAACACAAACGAGATAAAAAAAAAAATAAAAAATCATGCTATTCATGAAAACCCTTCAATTTGGGAAAAACGTTCGTATCCTTAATGTGTGTAAGTTTGTGCATGAGGAGACTAACTAATGTAAACCACTACTTGATCTACTCCACATCGTATACTTTGCATGGATTAGTTTTATATATGGAATATACTGCCGAGTTTAAATAGATTTATTTTTTATTTATATCTAGAGTGGCCTTATAGAAGTGCTTTGGAGTCACAAAGAGAAAATGTTTTTTCTGAGAGCCAGTTGTTTATCACTGGCCTTAATTAAAGAATATGCAGAGTAAAGAAAGCTAGCCAACACAACCCCGTAACTTAAGGCAAATAAAACTCATCATTCAATCAGAACGAAAGAAATGTAACCTGCGTAACTATATATTTACAGTGGTGCTTGAAAGTTTGTGACCCCTTTAGAATTTTCTAGATTTCTGCATTAATAGAAGTCCTAATACGTGGATAAGGAGAACCCAATTAAACATGAGACAAAATATTATACATGGTGATTTATTTATTGAGGAATATGATGCAATATTACATATCTGTGAGTGCTAAAAATACGTGAACCTTTCCTCTCGTGTCTGGTGTGACCCGATACCTGCTATTAACCGTTTCTGGTAACTGCACGTTTTCCTTTAGAATTCGCCGGTATGATCCAGAATTCATTGCTCCATCAGTGAGGGCGAGCCGTCCTGGCCTAGATACAGCAAAACAGGCCCACACCATGATACTACCACCTCCATGTTTCACAGATGGGATAAGGTTCTTATACTGGAATGCAGTGTTTTCCTTTCTCCAAAAATCGCATTTATTTGGGGCTTATCCATCCACAAAATATTTCCAGGAGCTTTCTGGCTTGTTCATGTGATCTTTAGCAAACTGTAAACAGGCAGCAATGTGCCTTTTGGATAGCAGTGGCTTTCCCTGCCGTGCACACCGCTGTTGTTCAGTGTTCTCCTGATGGTGGACTCATGAACATGAACATTAGCCAGTGTGAGAGAGGCCTTCAGTTGCTTAGAGGTTACACTGCGTTCCTTTTGAGACCTCACACACTATTACACACCTTGCTCTTGGAGTGATCTTGGTTGGTCTCCACTCCTGGAGATGGTAACACTGATGTTGAATTTCCTCTGTGGATTGGTGGAGTCCAAACTCCTGCATGGTTTTGTAAACTTTTCCAGTCTGATGAGCATCAACATCTCTTTTTCTGTGGTCCTCACAACTCTCCTTCCATCATGCCACGATACACTTCCACAGGTATGTTGCGAAGAGCAGATTTTGCTAGATCCCTGTTTTTAAATAAGACAGGCCGCCCATTCAACACCCAATTCAGCGCATTGATTGAAAACACCTGTCTCTAATGTCACCTTCAAACGACTGCTAATCCTAGAGGCGCACATATTTTCGCCACTCACAGGTACGTAATATTGGACCATTTTCCTCGATAAATAAAAACGGCCAGGTGTATACAATTCTAAAGGGCTCGGAATCTTTCAAGCACCGTCGGAAACACAACTTTCCTAAAAGATTTATACGTGAGGCCCGATGATTGGCAAGTCCTTTCTGACAAGACGACTGTACTCTAGAATTTGGTCACCCGCCAGCCCGCGCTCAGCAGCCAGCTCTTCCCCGCCACACCAACCAGGCAGGGCGAAGGTTAACACGTGCGTCCTCCATGACACGTGAAGCCACATCCAACAGCACCTTTTTGAACTGCTGCTCAGCCTGTGATCATCCTGTGACAGATTCATGGATTCAGCTGTTTTATTGTGTAATCAACAGTCTTAATTGAAGAATAATAACAACAACAATGTATCACAACCCAGGATAAAATATCTGGCGGTTATCATATATTAAAATGCTAACTTACTGATGCTAATTAAAGTGTCTCTACCTCCCCCTTTTCTGTCTGTCTCCATTTGTCTCCTCCTGCGCTCATCTGTCTTCCTTTCCTGTCCTCCCTGCTCTCAGTTTATGCTCATTATCTCTATAGGTGAAGTCTCTGAAGACGAGGCGCCCCCTTCAGGCTCGGAGTGTAATGCACAAGGACGCTGCGATTCCGGAGGGTTTATCGTGACGTCTCTGCCGTAGAGGACATATTTTAGAGTTTTGGATTATTCTATTTATGGGACATTTCATTTCTGTAGTCACGTTAATGCATCATTTGCTTTTCTCCTCCTCCTTTTTTTTCATATCATGTTTAACTCTTTCAGGTGTAACTGAATGTATTACAGATCTGAAGTTTGTACATTTCTATCTAATCTAATCCTAATCTCTTTTTTTTTTTTTTTTTTTATTATTTTTTTTAATAATCCTCATCTCCTTAATTGTCCGTATCTTTTGGGTTGTGACGAAACCTGAGCTGATTCTGATTTTGTGACTGACGTGATTTTATTTCATCCTCTACTTCTGTTCTTAAAATCCATTTGGCTGTTGATTTTATGATGTATTATGTGAATATCAGAATTGGTGCATATCTTAGAGCATTTTCCACAGACTGTCTGGAATTTATTATTATTGTTATTGTTGTTGTTATTATTATTTCTCCCCCCAGTCTCTTTCCTCTTTCTCTCATGTGATACCAAACATGTGATAAGCCATAAACGGTAGCAACGACGAGGGCTACTTTCGGATGCATCTTTCAGCAGTCGCCTTTCCATATGCTGAATCTCTCCATTCCTTTTCTTCCTGCACATGAGACACGCATGAAAGGACGTGTGTATAGGGGTGTGTGTGTGTGTGTGTGTGTGTGTGTGTGTGTGTGTGTGTGTATGCGTGTGCGTGCGCTGCTTCTCCGCTGGACCAACCTCACTGTGGCCTAAGTTCTAATTGCAGTGTCCGAAAATGGCGCGATTCGACCCTCTACCTAAACTCTACATCAGATTAAGCCTTACTTCCTCCCTCTGTTGTTATTTATTCTGCTTCTCCTTGTGTGAACCACAGCTCTTTAATCTTCCCATGAGTCATAGCAAATATAAAGGCTGGACTGTATTATACCTTTACAGACTCACATTTTTTGACCCAACAAACCCTTCAAGTTCGTCCCCTACCTTTCCTTTGTCTTTCTGATGGTTTTAATTCTCTTATGCACAATTCCAATCATGTGTTCTTCTCTCCATTGTTAAAAAATCTCTGCTCTTGTAACAGAAATGCTGTACAGTCTGAGTACTTACAAACTATTTTTTATCACAGTATTATTTATTGCTTCTTTTCAATAAAAAATACTGATCCCTATTTTCCACTGCCAATAAAAAGACTAAGTCTTTGCTTAAAAAAATACCACCGTGTGCGTTTTCTTTGCGCAAGAGGCTAGTGTGGGCAGGCACGTGTACACATCATGAAGTGTTTCGTTCTTATGCCACAGTGATTTGCCAAACGTTTCATCCGTTTATGTAAACCACTTCTCCATGAAGTGTCGCAGGGAAGCTGGAGCCGATCTCGGCTGACTTCGAGGCGAGGTGCGCCCTGGAGAGCTCGCCAACCTATCGCGGGCCTAACGCAGGAACGGACAACCATTCACACTCACATTCACGCCTATGGGCATTTCAGAGTAGCCAGTTGACCTAATCTGCATGTCTCTGGACTGTGGGAGGAAACTGGAGCACCCAGAAGAAACCCACGCCGGTACGGGGAGAACGCTCAAACGCCTCACTGGTCGGCCACGAGGTTTGAAGCCGGAACCTGCTTGCTATGAGGCGATGCGTGCTGCAGACATGCTTTTTAACCATTACAAGTGTTGTTGTGGAATTTCTGCAGAACAAGTCGGTTCCTGTTCTCGCAGCAGACTTTTCCCTCCCTCTCTTGACGTTAATAAGGCAACGCCCGCTGTCCCTCGGCTCTCCCTTGGTGGAAAACTTTATGAAATGAAATCCTTCATTCAAATGAATGCAAAATATTCTGAAAACGTCACCGTAAGACCGAGAATACGTTTTATATGTTAATATAGAGTGTCCGCAGTGCAAGTCCTTGTGTACGATATGACCTGTTACTATAGAAATGATGTCATATTGGATTGAGCGCCCTGGTATAAAGCTTTTGTTTGAACTACAGCCTTAAGAATGAACACCTTGTGACAGTCAGATTTGACAATTCAACACTCTGAATGTGGAATAATGCGACCGGTTACAGGTTTTCCAGATGGTTTAATTTGGTCTGCTACACATTGGTTACATTCAGTACACAAATCTGATGTTTTGCTCAGATCAGATCTGTCTATCTGGATGGCTAAGTTTTGGAAAGTGACCAATATTTATCTTTAATCTCAGTGCACCTGTCCCACTTTACATTTTTTGCATGATTCAAATGTATCAAGAACAACCAAAAAGTAACTTATGAGACAGTAACTCAAGCCTGTGTTCTATTGTTTTGCCATGCTCCAGATTCAGAAAGAAACATGATTTCTGATCTGCCCGCGTTCCTTCAGGCGTCACTTATCAGATATGCATCTCCGCTAGATCCATATACAAAAACGGCTCAAGTCTGATAAGTAAAGATTTATTTCCACACGCATAATCCTGAAACAAATCTCAACTAGTTCACGGGAAGGCAGAATATTGGATGGGTCACTTTAACTTGGTAATGTTAATATAGCCTTTAATACTGTACATACACTTTATGGCCTAAACACCGCCCCATCACAGCCATATGTGTGGTTCTTCCCCAGAATGTTGCCTTGAAGGTGAAGGCACACAATTATATTGAGTCTATTTGTATGCTGTAGCTTAACAGTTCCTCTTCACTATAGCGAAGAGGTGCAAACCTGGTCCAGTATAACAGTGTCCCTGTGCACGGTGTGGGGACCAGGAAGTCATGGTTTGCTACAGTTGGTGTGGAAGAACTTGAGTGTCCTGCACAGAGCCCTGACCTCAACCCTACTGAACACATTTGGAATGGGAGCAACAAGTGTGATGGTTCACAAATACAGTACAGTATCAAAAATTTGGACACCCCTTCTAATTCGATGGCTTTTCTTCATTTTTATTACTTAAAAGACTCTTCACGTCTCAAATTAATGATGGTCTGTCATTTCGCTTTACTTGGTTGAGCGCTTCTTGACATAATATAGATTACTACAGTTGTGGAACAGGGCTATTTACTGTATACCAACACTACCTCCACACAACACAACTGATCTCAAAGGCGTTCAGAAGGCAAGATATTCCACTAATGAACTTTGACGAGGCACATGTTCATTAGAAAAGCATTCCAGCTGATACCAGTCTCATGATGCCAGTATTGTGCAAAGCTGTCATCAAGGTAAACCGTGGCTACTTTGAAGAATCTAAAATATGAAACATATTGGTTTTTTTTTTTTAAACACTTTTGTTTACCACATAATTCCATATTTTCCATGTGTTATTTCATAGGTTTGATATCTTCAGTATTGTTCTACAATGTAGAAAATAGTTAAAATATAGTAAATATAGTGGCTATATAGTGTATTCAAATGAAGCACTTCAGCTCTATATACAAGCCAAATCACCTAGAGGGTCTGCTTTGGCAGTCACGTGGAACTGTCATTTGTGTCACTGTCACTATGACACCAAGTCCATAAGATGATGTCCATGATCACAAGTAACACTTTTCATGTGTTCTTGGACCAGATATGGTCCTCACTCAAGTGCTATTTGTTTGTACACAGCTAACCATTTGAAGCGCATTGAGAGGGTAAACGCATTAGGATTTAATAGGAACAATTCAATGTTGTATGTAAACACACATTAAAGTACTTTTTTCCTTCAGTGGTTCACTAATAAGCAGCTCAGGTTACTGTCTGTGTGGAGTTTCCCATGTTCTCCCAATGTCTGCATGGGTTTCCTCTGGGTTCACTGGTTTTCTCTAACCTCCTAACAAACTTGCCAGCAGGTAGATTGGCTACTGTAAACTGCTCATATGTGGGCCATTCAATCTACCTCACACCTCATTGTTTCCAGTATAGGCTATGGATCCACTGCAACCCAGACCAAAATGGTTACTGAGGATGAATGAATAATCTTACACACTGTAAACAGAATACATTCTTTAAATCTTTAGTCCTTGTCTCCTACATATCAATATATATCATTACTTGATGTCATTAAGGTCCATTTTTAAATGTTTTTTTCTCTCTCCTTAATAGTTAGTTAAAATTTTTAGTTGAGGGAAGATAACATATTTTACAAAAGATTTCCTCATGCAGCTAGAATGATAAACTGTACAGCACTACATAGTAGACACTCTCGCCAAAAAAGCACAGTCACGCAAACAGGTTAAATATACAAATTGTTTTCACATAATCAAATAGCATTTTTGTTCTTATTAATAAAAAAATGTATTTAAAAAAGCACTAAATATAAATAAAAATTGACATTACAAGAAAAAAAAAAATCAGAAATAGTTATTTTCACTCCCATTTGTCGTCACAGGGGGCGCTGTGACTCTAACCCGGAAGTTGGAACGAGAGTGGGAAAACCGGAAGAGTGGAAGCTGCAGGAATGCTTCCAAGCTGGCGTTCATTTTTTTTTTTTTGTAAACACACCCATTTTGTATAATCCCGCCTTTCTTGCTCTAACAGGCTGCTTCTGCTGCCCATCAAATAAACTCCTCTTTCGTTACACGAGTAGCCAATAGGAGAGTAGAAACCCGTTAATCTACTAGCCAATCGCAGCACAGGGGGTCGTGGCGCCTGAATACAGGTGCGGGAAAAAGAACACCTCTCGTCAAGGCTTCGACCATTTTCAGCGTTCAGTGGTTACAGCCCAGGCTGATTTTCTTTTTGTTTTGCAAAGTTTGAAAGGAAATTGGAGAAAAGCGGTGAGTTAAAAGACATAACTGGGATTTAATGGTAGTATTTAGAATAATTTAGGATGGAACATAGTGTGAAACCGAGCAGATAGAGATGAAATTATTTCCAGTCAGAGAGTCAGAGCAGGAAATACCTTTTACAGTAAATCTGGCTGTGCCGGAGTGCCATTATTTTTCCCTTTGCATCAATTAATCGTTATAAAGCTAGAACTGGATTCAAAATAAAACCTCTGTGTAATTATAAAATGTCTTAAATATGATTAAACACTATGTTGCTGAGCTTCATTAATCATGTAATGGGTTGGGATTCTAGGCTTATCTATGTAGTGCTCCTAGTTTTATTTCAAATGGATCAATTACTGCAAACTGAAAATATGCTATAAAAAATATATTATTTGTTCAGGTTTAATCAGATTTAAAAAACACATCTTTTTTTTTTTTTTTTTTTTTTTTTTAAGACCTTAATACAAAGAGATTTTCTCGCTTTTTTTTCCTCTAATCATTATCTTAAATGCAAAGTCATGCGTATGTTTTACACAGAAAAAGAAAGAGGCACAAACAAGGCAGGAGAATATAGATTTATTCATGTGTTTGGGTGAAATAACAGTTTACTGCAGGCCTTACACGCCTTAAAGTGTGCACTTTTGGGTGTGGTTTAAGATTAAAAAGTGTGTTGACGCTTGATTATTGTTCGAGGTAGTGTTGCAGCTTTTAAATAAAGTTTACGTTCGCTGTTTTGAATAGAAGTAACATAATAGCTGCATGCTTCCAGACATCTTTGATGCACGCGCAGTGATGTTCAGCACGCGCAGTACCCTTCTCATGGACACCTCGACATGTAGTGACTGTTCAGCAGGGGTCCACGCGTCATTTTAGCTCCGAGATAAAGCGTGTTTAATTTATAAGGCACTATATAAAGATCTTTCCTGTCCTAAAAACGAGCGTCGTGTGACCATTACATGCTGCTCATACTGAAGAATAGCAACGGAAGAGTTTTAATCTAATCATATATGCAAAAGCAGTGAGAATGGAAACGCATGCTGTTTTATTTTTTTGTTTGTTTGTTTGTTGTTGTTTTTTTAAATAACACTTCCTGAATTATTAATGAAACGCTATTGAGGTTCACCTACATTTAGAGCAATAAAACGGTAAACGTTGAGTGATTGTGCTTAGGAATAAAACACGTCCAGGTCTGTGAAAATAATCAACAACACGGGAAGAGTTCCTGTTCTCACCACGAAGATGATATATTCCGGTAACAGCACGTGCTGGAGTGTTTGATTCCTTTTACACCACAGGTATTTGTCAATGTTAACAGGTTTTCCTTAAGTAAATAAATGTGCGGCCATCGATTCTAGTCTAATACACTCGTAATACACGTTCTGTCAAATCCAGTGAAGCTCACGGTCTGCTCGCAGTTTGTTCTATGTGTACGCTGGAAAAATAATCATACACAGCCTTGGCTCTGTAAATGTGAAACGAGCAAAGAGGCTCGGGCCGAGCGACGTAACACTATTCCAGCCAATCAGCAACAAGGGCATTGCTGCTCGCGCACAACGTCTAATGGCTCTGTGGCATCCCGAATTTGCCGGAAATACGAAAGTCCGCTCACGCGCAGCAACAATAGCGAACAGCACTATGGCATTTCACGACATTACCTAATTAAATCATATTTGTAGCTGTTTATGTATTTGATGTGCAACAAATGAGAGCATTTTATCATTGTGCTAATGATTATATCTCTGACGGTATATTAAAAATACGCAAGCTATGCGTTCTTGTTGTTAAACAGAGTTATGACGTAGTGCATAAGCAGCTGAGAGCTGTGCTTAGCCTACAGAGAGTCTTTGCAAAAAAAACAATACTTTAATAACATTATTAAAAATATAGGTTAACAAAGTGAATACACTACGTGTTGTTTGTGAGCAGTACATGTCATATAGCGCGCGCTTGTTTCCCATACCATATTACATATGCGCATATTACAGACCGGACTTTTAGTATTTCCGGCAAACTCGGGCAGCGACCACGCCCCCTGTTGTTGCTGATTGGCTGGAGGGGAGATGGGGGGTGTCATCGTTAATGTCGTTGCCTTGGCGACACAGTTCCGTGAATTTGGGGCGGAGCTTCTGAAGGAGGGCTGACGGGATGTGTATTTGTTTTGCTGTTGAGATCAGATATCCACAGTCTTTCTCCATAATTGGTGACTCCCCCTTTACAGAACGCCTCGCACATTTTGTTCATTTGTCGTTACGTGTGTTTGTTTGTTTGTCGTCAGTTCCTCTAATCAATTACATTACAGCAGCTATAAACAGCCGGTCCCTTATCAAGGTCTCCATTTACAATCTTAAAGTTGTAAGACAAGAAACGCATGTCATCACGTTACTGAGAAAACGCAAAGAGCGATGCTGTGATTTTTTTTTTTCGGAAGACAGTTGCAAAGCACCGACACTGGAGACTCCTTTACACTATCATTGATTATGCGTTTTTTACCATCAGTTTATGTGGCACGTCCTCTATATGGTATCAGCGGTTCCTATAGAAATGACGTCTTATTTGGACGAATGCTTTAACATGAACCCTGTTACCGCTGCTGTTTATAGAAAATTCATCCCCGCCTTTACCTCTGGGCATTAACGTTTTCAGCTGTAAGCTCTCAAAGCTGCATGTGGGTCTGTTTATCCTCACTGTTCAATATTTTTGTTATCGAGTGATCACAACACATTGTCTTTTTTTTTTTTCTTGCAGTTTCGGATTACGACCCTATATTAATGTGTCTTATGTATCAGGTGTGTATCCGGATACACCGATAGTTATCTCGTTGAAAAAACTGGCGGTGTAATTGCACTCAGGAAGCAGCGAAAACGTTTCCATCCGATCAGTCGAACCACTTCAGAAGGTCGGAGACACGTTTCGGCCAGATGTTGTACAAGCGGCCTCATTTTACAACCTAGGCCAGCTTTAAAAACAACTTCACACGCGCCGCAGCTGCCAGAGTGCTCACCTCTAGCACCGAACTTCTCAGAAACTCCTGAATTCACAGTTGCATGGAACAATTAGAGACAAAGAATAGCAGGAAGTTGGTTGATTTGTGTCATCATATTACATGCAGGCGATTGTTTTTTGATCTGGTTGACTGGAGACACAATTTGACAGCGCGTGCGTTTTAAGTCTTCTGTAGTTAACAATGCTCAGGATACCAAGATGCGTTAAATGCTCATGTATAAAGAGCGTGAGACGAGTTAATCTCGGTTACTCTGGACGTAAGTGTGTTCTACTTAGCTGTAGTTTTGGTTTGCCTGCAGCACACTGTGGAGTGAGGTACAGTATTTTTGCAAGACCTGCAAATTGTGCTAATTTGAGTATCATTATGCTGCAGCAGCTTGGGAACTCGTGTGAAAAACAGTAATAGACTAAGTATGAAATTTCTTGTATGTAAAATGTTTGCCCAAGTGTTAGTGTTAATCTCTGCCCACTGTATGCAATAAATACAATTCACTCTGTACAGTGAATTCAAATCCCTCACAATATGTAATATATCGTGGGTCATGTGTGTGTGTGTGTGTGTGTGTGTGTGTGTGTGTGTGTGTGTGTGTGTGTGTGTGTGTGTGTGTGTGTGTGT
>JAQQZR010000037.1:16150379-16168966 GCA_030068235.1 Notoglanidium macrostoma | reverse complement strand
ACCAGATTATTCCATCAGTGAATTTCTTCTTCCCTGATGGCACGGGCATATTCCAAGATGACAATGCCAGGATTCATTAGGCTCAAATTGTGAAAGAGTGGTTCAGGGAGCAGGAGACATCATTTTCACACATGGATTGGCCACCACAGAGTCCAGACCTTAACCCCATTGAGAATCTTTGGGATGTGCTGGAGAAGAATTTGCGCAGCGGTCCGACTGTCCCACTGTCTACAAGATCTTGGCAAAAAATTAAAGCATCTCGGGATGGGAATAAATGTTGTGACATTGCAGAAGCTCATCGAAACGATGCCACAGTGAAGGCGTGCCGCAATCAAAGCTAAAGGCGGTCCAACGGAATATTAGTGTGTGTGACTTTTTTGGACAGGCAGTGTATGATAAAATAAAAGAATAAAAAAAATAAAAAAGTAAAATACTAAATAAAAACACAGTCTACACAGAACGATCAAGAAGGTGTCTTAATGTATCCATGCCATACCGGAAGTTCATAAGAACAAGGACAATCAGCAGACATTGGGAAAAACAAAGTTACAGACTGGCAGAGGGTGAAAACGACTCTCCACGGAACAGGATGATCGTCAATTCCTTCAAATGTAACTCAACAACTGTAGGATGACATCAACTGACATACAAAAAGAATGGCAAATGGAAGCTGGGGTTAAGTGCAGGGTTCATGGAAAGCTAGAAAAAAGCCCTTTATCAATGAGAAGCACAGAAGAGCCAGGCTGATATTTGCTAAAGACCATAAGGATTGGACCATAGAGGAGTAAGGTCATCTCTGATATATGCAATTTTCAGCTTTTCCCATCACCTAGTTGTCTAATGGTTAGACCGAGATGTAGAGAGGCCTACAAGCCAGTGTCGCACACCTACTGTGAAATTTGGTGGCGGATCGGTCATGATCTGGGGGTACTTCAGCAAGGCTGAAATGGGGAAAATTTCTGTTTCTGAAGGACTTATGAGTCAAGCCTGAAAACTTGCTTCTTTCTGCTCTGACAATTTTCCCTAACTCTGAGAATTGGGTTTTCCAGCAGGACAGTGCTCCTTGCCATACAGCCAGGTCAATGAAAGTGTGGCTGGAGGACCACAAGATCAAGACCCTGTCATAGCCAGTCCAATCTGCAGAACTCAACCCCATTCAAAACCTCTTGAATGTGATCAAGAGGAAGATGGATGGTCACAACCCATCAAACAAAGCTGAGCTGATTTAATTTTTGTGAAAATTTCTTCACAACAATGTGAAGACTGGTGGAAAGCGTACCAATATGCATGAAAGCTGTGATTAAATGTTAGGGTTATTCCACCAAATATTGATTTCTAAACCCTTACTAAGTTCAAACATTAGTATAGTATTGTTTAAAATTAAATATGATCTTGATTTCTATGCATTATTTAAGGACTGAAAATACTGCAATACTTTTTTGTCATTTTGACCAGTTGTCATTGTCTGCAATTAAAGGCTTTAAGTGACAATATTTTTATATGGAATTTGGGGGAAAGGTTGTGAGTAGTTTATGGAATAAAACAAAAATTTCATGTTCCTCAAACACATACCATTAAAACCCGAGAAACTGATAATTCCTCTTAACACTTACCTTTTGCTGTATGTTATGCATGTTATGTTTTACATAAACTTGTGGCATCTATGCCAGCTTGAGTGAACAAATACATATACTAAGCAATATTAATCCATGTTAATATTTCTGAGATTCTAATTTTCACTCAAGTTATTGCTGATAATATTATCTGATATCTTAGGGTTATTAATTCATCATCAAAACTTGTGTACTAGATCCCTTACATACACTTTTCTTTTAACAGATACTGCAAAAAGTATTCAAACCTCTTCTAATCAATTCTTACCTTAGCATTGATTATTTACCTAAATCCTTTAAATTAGCGGTTATTAAATCCCTAATTAAAAACTTGACCTCCACCCCCTAGTCAGCTCCGCTTTATCTCCAAGATCTTAGAAAAGGCAGTAGCACAGCAGTTATGCTTATACCTTCTTTGGGTAATGTTCACATCCACCATCAGAATGGGGAAAAAATTTGATTTTGACTGTGGTATGATAGTTGGTGCCAAATTGGCCTGGTTTGAGGTAAAAACACCTTGTTGATGAAATCAGCTGTTGTCTGATTCACACTGATAGAAAGCCTACGTTAAGTCAGATAACTATTCTGTACAATTGTCGTAAGCAGAAAAGCATCTCAGAATGCACAACATGTCATAATTTGAGGCAGATGGGCTACAACAGCAGAAGGGCACATTGGTGTCCATTTCTGTCAGCCAAGAACAGAAAGGTAAGGCTACAGATGGTGTAGCTCAAGAAAACTGGACTGAAGACTGGAAAAATGTGGCCTAGTCTGATGAATCTTGATTTCTTCTGAGGTCAGAATTTGGCACCAACAGCACAAACCCATTCTGCCTTGTGCTAATAGTCCAGGCTGGTGGAGGTGGTATAATTGTGTGGGGAATGTCTTCTTGGTACACTTTTGGCCTGTTAATACCAATCAAATATTGCTTGAATGCCACAGCCTGCATTTGCGTATTGTTGCTGACCATGTGCATCCCTTCATGGCCAAAATTTTCCGATCTTTTAATAATCTAATAAAATATAAAATTTTCTAATAGCTATTTGCAGCATGATATTGCACCAAAGCAAAATTCATCCCAACCTGTTTTTATGAACATGATAATGAGTTTAATGTTCTTGGGTGGCCTTCCCAGTCACCCGATCTGAATTCAATAGAACACCTATGGAATGTGGTAAAACAGGGGATATGGCGCATGAAAGTGCACATGAAAAATCTGCAGGAATTGCGTGATGCAGTCATGTCAACATGGACCAGAATCTCAAAAGAATAGTTCCAACATCTTGTGGAATCCATATCATGTACAATTCAGTCTGCAAAGGGAGGCCCTACCCAGTATTAGTATAGTGTTCCTAATAACATGCTCTGTAAGTGTAAATAGCAGGACACTGCAGACTTGAAACACACAAAAATTTAAATCATGAATGCAGATGCCTATCTGTCTTTAAGTACATCTGTGTGTGTGTGTGTCTGTGTGTGTGTTCAGGTGAACAAGAAGAATATGGTGAAGGTGGGTCACAGGCAGGTGGTCAACATGATATGATAGGGTGGAATCAGACTCATCATTAAAATGGTGAGGGTTACCAGAAACCTGGGCAATGATAAATTTAGATTAGATTTTAGCCCTCTTATCTCATATCACCACTAGTCATCGCTTCATGTAAGTTATAACCAATTATGAGAACATTCCTAGGGTAAGAGAAATATCTTTCTGTTTTAACTGAACACCCTCTGCTGGTGTGTGCGTGTGTGTATTCCAAGTTCGCAGAACTGGAGTATGTAACAGATTGAGAACTGTGACAGATGGAGACCTAAGGCTGAAACAATAGCGCGCGCTATTGTTGTGTGTGAGAAGTTGACCTGGACATGTGGCTTAAGGCTTTGTGATTTCAGGTTATTTCAAGATGGCCTACTTATTTCTCAAGCTGAATACATGTATATATACACAAATAGCCCGATAGTAAAGCTGTTAAAGGAGGTTGTGATTTCCATATGTAGCCACTAGAGGGAGCAGTCACAATGTATAACTGCACACATTAAAGGCACTCTATTCTATTAAAGGTTATTCTATTCCAGCACTACAAACTAATGCCAGTGCTATAAAGAAATGAAGGATGAGGACTGACCTGTGTGAAGTGGAAAAATAAAAATATGGACTGGGTGAGGCATGAAAAATGTCTACACAAGTATGATTTCAGTACAGCTCACAGCTTCCCATTTTCAGTGACAGTGTGACAGTTCAGTTGTTTGATGGGAAAATGTGAATGTATCTTTTTGAGTGGACTAAATATATCATGCCTAGCATTTAGCAATTTACCACAACAATGTAAAAACTTATTATCTCTACCAGTATACCATTAACCTATTTCAGCTATCATTAGTATTGTGTACAATATCTTTACTTTATCAGGAACATATGTACACCTGCTCATTTGTATAATTATTCAACCTGCCACTCATGTGGCAGTTGACTGCAGCAAATCATGCAAATATATTTGAAGATAGGTAAATTTTCATCTGATCTTTCTTAATTATTTAAATATACAGTATTGGTGATTCTGTGCCACAGTAGCCTCAGATTCCTATTTTTGATGGGAACCTGATATGTTCTTCTGCTGTTATAGCCTATCCACCTCAAGGTTTGATGTGTTATTTGTTCTGATATGTTTTTCAGCTCACTATGGTTGTAAAGAGTGCTTATTTGAGTTACTATAGACTTCTTGTCAGCTCTGACCAGTCTGGTCATTCTCCTCTGATTCTCCTCTGATTATTGTAATGTTTGATGTGAATGTTAATTGAAGCTGTTAATCTGTATCTGTATGATTTTATGCATTGTACTACTGCCACATGATTGGCTGATTAGATAACTTCATGAATGTGCAGGTGTACAGGTGTTCATAATAAAGTGGATGTGAGCGTATATATGCCATATATATTGCATGTAAAATATTATAGTAAATTAGTATAAGCTTGGCTCTCACCTGTTTGTAAAGCTCCTGGGTCCTGTTGGAGAATCAAGGGAATCACCCTGTTTTGGGGATTTTTCCCTATTCATGTGCTGCAGGATGGAGCTCAGCTCACTAATAACATTTGCCTTAGGATCTGGATTAGATGAGGGGGGACTGCGAAGCTCAGGAGGGTCCCTCCAAAGCTTAGAAGCTCGCTGTGTGGGTGTTTTGGGGGGCTCTGATTGTGGTGGAGGAGGTGCAGGTGGGGGTTGATTGAATGATTCGGGACTCTCCTCAATCAAGGGATCCCTGTAAAGTGCATTGCTTTTGTTGATGATGGGCTTCATTTTTGGCTTGGGTGGCACAGGGGGTCGGTCCACCAGGAAGACCTGCCCGTCTGCATAGACTGTGCAGGTGTCCAAAGCCTCACTGCCCTCTGAAGACAGAGTAGAGATGCTGGACACGGTAGAGATGGTGCTGGTGGTCTCTAAGTGGGGGTCTCCGCTACTTCGGCTATCCATTTCTATTCCAGAGTCCGTGATTGGCTCAAAGCTCTCAGAAGGTGGTGGAGGGTAGCTAGAATGGGGAATACAGTTTAAAATCCCAGGATGTTTCAATTCTGAATTAATGGGTGGAGGAGCATGGGTGTGGTATGGAGGCAAATGTCCCCCTGGTATACTGTTTTTCCTCTGCTTAAGAATCTCTGCTACCTGGTCTTCAGGAATGTCAATACTGTTGGCAAATTCCAAAGGAGGTGGTAAAGGTTCAGCAAACACAAATTCCTCATCAATATCAACTGAGGCCAGTGGTGGAGGAGGAATTCGGAAAGGCAGTTTGATAGGTTCATCCACTGATCCACCTGCTGTGATACATTTTGTTCGGTATGGGGCAGGTGTCTGTGAGCTGGGAGCTGAAGGAGGTTTGGAATCTGAATCTCTAAGTTCTGTGTCCTGTGGAGGTGCCATTTCTTCTTTCCCTGCATCATGTACATTATTTTCTTCCATTTTCACTCCATCTACTGTGTGCACCATCAACAATCCTGCTGGCTTCTGCTGTGATGTATCTACAATGTCAATCACCATGTTCTTCTTGTCCTCTACATTCTTGCTATCATTTGTTCTTTCTGTTTCATATTTAGACTCAGTCATCTGCCTCCGAAGACCGGACCGGCCTGTGCAAACAGAGGCAGCAAATTTAGCCTCAATGCCTGAGCGAAGCTTGGTATCAATAAACAGGGGTTGATTGATATCTGGTTTGTGAGGCTCCACCTTTGGAGGAGGTGGAGGAGGCTGTGCTTGCTCTTTTATAGCTCTGTCTCGGGCTGCCAGAGCCAATGCTAATGGTGAATTGGGATCCAGAGCTTTACCAGTAACCGGGTGTAGGTGTCCTTCGCCATTGATGCTATAGGTTTTAATTGTTGCTGGAAGGCTGACTGGACTATCCAGATCAGGGCAGTTCCTTGTTCGTGTGTTCAGAGGTTCACGTACAATCATAGGTTCAGGGGTGTTAAAGTCTGTGACATTGCCCCCACTACCTCCCCCACTTCGTCCACCTCCTTCACTCTCACCTCCACCTCCTTGTGAAACAGTAAGCAGTGAAGCAGGTGGTGCCATGAGTGTCCGAAGCCCTTCATCATTTGCAAACATTCCCTCATCAATGGACTTTGACTGGCGCAAACGAGGGGTTGGAGTGGGCATTGGTAAATCCTCATCCCCCAAATCTGTGGAAAGAAATGCAGGGGAGTTCCTACGTGCTTCCAGCCTTTTTTCCCGGTTTCTTACTGCCCCAGCAATAGCAGCTGCAAAGGGGTTACTTAAACTGAGTGAATCCTCAGGTCTCAGCTGGCCTGGATGATCCAGAGTGTTTGTCTCAATCTCCATGCTGCTTCCCTGGCTACTTTTCCCACTGCTGCTAGTGGATGGTTCTTTGACAATGATGGTTGGAATTGGAATGGAGCATGTCTTCTCAGGACTATCTTCCACATTTGGCTGCTTTACTAACATCCCTTTCCTTCGTGCTGGCTTGGCTGGGACATAAGGTGCCTTGTTTCCTACTTCTGAATATGGGTTCTCAGGGACTGTGGCCCTGTTTCTATTTCGTGAATTGTGCTGGTTTGATATGGAGTTTGAAGGGTTGTACTGGTCTGAGTTTTGTCGCAGGAAACCACCTCGACCTCTGCTGATGGTGTTTGTATTTCCATACCCTCTGCCTGCTTGAGGTTGCATAAAGCCAGACTGGTTGTTGCTATATCCTCGGCTATTGGGGGCATTGGGGCTAAAAGGGGGTGATGGAGGGGAGATGCCAGGTGGAGGTGGGATGTCTTCTGATGTATCAGGCATTGAAAGGCTCCGCGTGAACTTTAGCAATGGAGGAGTCAGGAACTGCTTTTCCTCTTCTGTAATACCTAGACAATACAAACAGAGCATATGTTATTTGACTATTACAACCAATTAAACCAATTAAAAAAAAAAACTTCATTCAAGAAACTAAAAACTTTCATTCACAAGTAGGGTCTAAATCCATAAGTAAGAATTGTATCCAAGGCACTTACTGGTCCTGAGTTAATATTGAACTTAGCCCATTCAGACTTGTTTTTTTTTTATTCTAATAACACTAGTTAATTAACAACACTGCTCAGTAGGCACAGGGTATAGTACAATTTAGCATGACTAAAGGGTAAGTGAAACTTTATCTAACCGCAAATGCCTTTCAGTGTTTTGTGAGGCATATCCAAAAACTCTCTTGCTCTTGGTTGTGGTGGGTTTGATGAAGAAGTGACATCAATAGCATAATTCCCTGCCTTTGGCCATATGGTCAGAGAGGCATTTGAAGGACCATGAATAATAAAATGATCATTTATTAAAATGCACTTTTCAATTGCATAATTACTTCCAATAGCACTAGTGAAGGAATTTGGAGTGGCAAGCAAATCAGCTTAATTTAATGACAACTTAATGAACCAGGCTCTGTTGGCGAGACAGAACCTGTTGTGTGATTAAAAAAAAACTGTAATTTGCCCTGGGAATAGCTATCAACAAGTGTAAAAATAGAACCACAGGAGATTTCTGGTTGGATAAAGAATCTGTGCCATGAAGTAAGTACATTATTGACCTAGGATATAAACCATAAAGTGGCATTCTTCAGCTTCTAATATAAAAAAAACACAGACTTGCAAACATGAATCAGTGCTCTCAGTCTTTAAACACTCCAGGACAAACCTTACCATTGAAAACTACCAAAATGTAAATTTACATTTTTGTTTAAGCATAGTTAGAAGACAAGAAACGACATCGTACATCTCTTTCTGTAGTGCTGCAAGGGTAGTAACACGAAAGGAGAGAGGTTGTCATATCAAAAAATAGTTTTTGAGTTAAATAGTAAAAAGTGCAGATGTATGTTATAGCTGAATCTCAATGAAACAGTATATGGTAATGATGCTACAACAGTAAGTTCAGGTGAATATTTCACTATGAATACAATGTGACAATATATTGTAAAATATAATAAAATGTTACTGTGTCTTGCTTACCAGTGGACTTTTGTCTTTTCATTGTTCCCTTTGGTACACCCAAGTATGGTGCCTGTGGGCCACTAGGAACAGTGGGAGGAACGACAGCTACACCTTGCCGTTCAAACATGGCCTGCAAAATAGAAATAAGCACTCAGTATCATAAGTACATAAATAAATATATTCAGACTTACCCCACCAGAAGATATTCTACAGTGTAACACTCCATATAGTCTGTACAGTGAATGTGGTGTGGTTTGGAACGCATCCAGAGTAGACTGATGATGGTGAGACATTTCTAATGCTGTTTATTCAGTATCATCTATATAGTGAATAGCGTTTGTGAATAGTGATTGTGTTTATGTGGCATGTGTAGTGAATAAGCAGTAAAATGTTATTAAAAACATTTTAAACACAGTGGTAGTACAATAAAAGGCAGGAATTACATTGAAATCGGTAGGTGTGACCAAGCAGCGGCTGGAGGGGCGAGGCTTAATGGTGGCCACTCTCATGTCCGCTGAGATGTTGTCCCTTGTGTTTTTCTGGGATGGAGGCACTTCATCCACTTTATCTGTGACAGACAAAAAACACTGCACACTGAAAAACAAGAGAAGGATATTGGCAATTTTTGACTCCTATAAAAGGAAAATCTCCATGGTGCCAAAAGCTGATAATTGCATTAATCTTTTCATCAAAAGGCACTTTTGATGAAATTAAAAGCAATAATAAATGTAATTAAAAAAGGGAATACAGCCCTCAAAGCCGTGCAAGCTCTGCAGAATTTTGCGTGTATGCTTTAGCCACTGCTGGAGAGCTGCATGCGAGTGAGTCACTGTTTTTTTTTTTTAAATATCCATGATGTATACTTTTGTTTTCTGTTCAAAGTCTCCATGCATTTTTGTGTGATTACTTAGTGTGACTTGAAAAACAATCCTCTTCTTCAGACCCTCAACATTAGACGACTGAGTATCTACACAGAGACGGGGAGAGAAGCATGATTTAGCGCTCAAGACGCTGAACCCACACCCGCTTCTACAGACTCTACATTTACATAGATTTACACGCTCTATATACTGTGACATACCTGCATACTCACGTTTGCAGCATTTTTTACTCAAATACTCAGTATTTTTTAATCAAAGCATCTGTTTACATATTTTTCATACTATTCTTATGAATTGTTGGTATTATCAATAGTGTCTGTGATCAGTTGCAAATGAAGGAATTAAACTGATCTCTTCACTAGAGAGATTTTTGAGTGTCGTTTCTTGAATGATGCTTGATCATCTGGCCAGTTTGAATTGGAGAGGACAATGTTTGGACATAAGGTCATCCAATGTATGAATCAGCCACAAAGTGACTTTTTCACCCACTCTCACAACCTTTTGATATAAATTGCATCAACCTAGCATTTACCATTTTGTATACACCATTTTAAGCACTACAGTTGCTCAAAGATTATTTAGCTTCTTTTTGAAATGTTTCCAGCTTTTTAAAGGGGTTGTACTTGGAAACCTATTTTAAATGTAAATATTCAGATCGAGTGACAAACCAAAGAAGGCTTTAGGATGCTAACTGTATCTTTTTTTGTGCTGGTGTTGTCATGGGAAATAGAAGAAGACATTGGAATTAGCTGTGTGGTTGGACAATGATGAAATGAACAGATACAACTCCAAAGAGGCGATCCTTTTGTTTCTGAAGCATTGGAGTGCTACTAGCAATATGATGCTATACTAATAAGGACAACTTTTTAAATCAGCTAGAAGTGGCAAAGCAGCAGTCAAGCATGCACAAAGTGCAACCTTTTCTCATTTTTGGTGGTTGCCATGATGGCTGCATAAACATGCATATAAAACAAAAGTGCTGACAACTTTTGTGCAGTCTGATTGGTTGAACTGTTCTAGCAAGACTTTTGTATCCAATACCTTTTTCACCTAACCTATATAATTCAGCGGACCATGGGGTTGCCAAGTAAGCAACAGTAGTGTTTATACAAGATGCTTTGACTTGTTAACCAGCAAAATTGGTTAAGCAGCAAAATGCTGCTACATTTGCTGCTACACTATACTACAATTTACAGATAGTTTTTACACTAGTTTTCCCAAACAATAGATACAGTCTACATCCTATAGCCTACTTTGGTTAGACTTGGAATAATAATAATAATAATGATAATAACAGCAATAATAATATTGATTCTTCTTTTTATTATTATTATTATTATTATTATTATTATTATTATTATGAACAGTACTATGAACAGTAGCCTAAACTGTAACTGTGACGACTGAGTAATTTTCATTTTATATTGCAAACATCTAGGTCAGTGATGGGCAAATTATGTTTTGCAGCATTATCTCTTGAGTAAAAAATAAGTTATTATTAAGTACAACTAGCCCCAGTACTATAAATCCTGCACTTACACTGCAGAGTGCAAAGAATGAACTCTTAAATACTGCTGTTTACACAAAGCTTGGAACAACTATTAATTTAATTAGTAAGTAAAGTGCTACAGTATTCAAACAATATAATTAATTAACCTTCTGTAACTTTCTTCTTTAATATTAATATTGTCACAACACAGAAAAGTGCACATGAAAGGAAGCTGACATGGGCTGACTTGTGGAAAGCTGAGTCCCACAGGATTAATTTTATGCATTATATGATGTGCTTTCAAGCTCATCAAACCTTCACACGTAATGCAAAAAAGAGTCACCAGCCTGCCCATTGTGCTTAGAGTGTGTAAAGAGGAGAGGGACACATGTTGATGGTAGCATGATCAGGTCCTAAGCATCTTTGCAGAGGCCGTCAGTACAGGAGTACAGCATGCCAAGTGGTCCTAGCCCACCAAGAGAACCATCACCTTCATTAGAGATGGTGAGAAACCTCATTCCTTAGTGATAACATCTGCGGGAATTCGGAACTCTACAACTATTGTTAGATTTGAGCTGCAACTGAAGCCCCTAGTCACATTGTAATTACCATCTTGAGACCAGACATTTTCCTACTGTCCTAGTCCACCAAACAAGTTGTCTTTCTGGAACTCACAGTGCCTATTCGAAGAAGGCTTTGAAAGGAAGCTTTGAAAATAAGAGAGTCTGGTCAGCAACTCACACCAGATCGGCTGGAGGACAAGGTGCTTGCCAAAAGAGCCTGGATGCTAGGGCTTTGCCATCTTATCTCTGTCCATAGCCCTATGTGTAATGGGCAACAAGGGAGTAAAGGAGCAAAGAGCCATCCATAATATCATCAAAGTGACAAAGAACCTTAAGATGGCTGTGCCTTGAGAGAGGAGAGCTGTAGGGAAATCTGGACACAAGCTGGGGTCTGATCAGCCTCAGCTGAGTCACTGGGAGGAGACTGTAGAATGTTGAAAGATCAGTGGGTAGTGGTAACTCAGTGTTTAAGACGTTGAACTACTGTTCAGGAGGTCATGATTTCAACATTCCTCACACCAATATACTACCTCCACCAGCCTGGACTGCTGGCACAAGGCAGGTTGGATCCATGGATTCATGTTTTCCTGCTGTTCACCACATTCTGACCCTGCCTTCTGTGTGCCTCAGCAAAAATTGACATTCATCAGATCAGGCTATGTTTTTTCAGCCTTTATTCCAGTTTTGGTGAGCCTGTGCCCACTGCAGCCTCAGCTTTCAATTCTTGGCTGACAGAAGTGGAACCCAACATAGTCTTCTGCTGTTGTAGCCCATCCGCCTCTAGGTTTGACTTGTACATTTTTACATTTTTCCCCAATCTGATGGTTGATGTGAACATTACCCAAAGCTGCTGGGCCATATCTGCATAATGTTATTCATTGTACTGCTCCCAAACAGTTAGATAATTACATGAATGAGTACAGGTGTTCCTAATAAAGTGCTTTGTGAGAGTATATTCAGAGTTGTATTTTGTTAATGTCACAGCAATAAACAACTTGTGGTGGAACTGTTTTTTGTCCAGAAAAATAAAGTCTATTAGAAATTTAAAGTAATATTCATATTTCCTTTTCATAACTTATTTCCATATATTGTAAACTGTTGTGTAAAAGAAATAGAACACTCAAAGTCATGTGTTATTGTGAATAACATCATAGCTTTGATTTTGTCCCAGATACATGCTGAATGTCTTTGTCCTGTTACTAAAATCCTGTTACCAGGATAACCTCAAAAATTTTTGTCTCACATGTTATGTAAAAACATGACTACTTTCTTCTCTCGGACTATCAGTTAGTTGTTTGCTGGGGAGACTGCACTATCCATCTGACATAAATGAAACACTGGAATTTTATAATTAAATTGTAGTTAAAATGCCAAATATATAGTTCTTAAAACTACCCTTGGTGAAGGTTAACCCCTTACTGCCAGAACCAATAGGCAAGTCTAGATTCCTCCCTGTTCTCAACAAATACTTGTACTGTAGTAATCAAACAGTTCATTAACTGAATAATAAAATGGGAGATTAAGGGGTTTTTAAAATTATGGATTTTTAGTATCACAAAGACTATTTTAAGTATTGAAACCAGAAAGACACAGGCTAAAACATTGATTTTAATAATAAAAAAAGATAACAACTGAAAGTTTAAATTAAGATCTACATATAAAGTGCACATTCCAGTATAGTAGGAATTATAGAGTACAGAAAAATATAAGTACAATTCTAGATAATGCTAGATTTAACAAAAAACCAAGGGAATGTAGCATTGACAATTAATTGTTATTACTCTGACTCCTAATATACAATTTTGTGTAATCTAAAAACATATACCATACTTTAGAAAACCCAAGACTTTAACAAGCGACTCAAGTGGAAATGCTTAATATCTGAAGATATCCTTAAGCATAATTTTTTAACCTATTGACAGGTTCATTTGTAACATGAGAATTTACTCTTGTGTAATTGTACTACATATGACTGAGCTAGATGGATCAAGATTTCACAATGTCCCAGGACTAATAAACAATCTGTAAAAAATCTTGAGTTTACAGGTTCAGTTTATCAGGGAAATTTCCCACCTGATTTTACTTGAATAAATATGCTCTGTTTAAATGTATGCTATGTTTTTACTCCATAGACTTTGCTATCAAGACTTTACTAAGAAAAGTTATTAATAAAAGTAACAATACATTTTATAAAACAATATAAGGTTAATTTGTGCATTACCTACTGTTCACAGCTTCTGTGGTTATCCATGTTAATACAGGCATGCATTACAGGATATTTACCCCAGAATATGCTCCTTTCTACATTTTTAATAATCCGAAATTCATCTCCAGGTTAACCAGAACCAACTAACTAGAACCGAGTAACTTTTGAGTTAATTTTAAGCCTTTCAGTGTGGCTTTTTGCAAGTGAACATACAAACTGTTGAATAGTAATATTAACATGTGTCCCACCACCACTATTTGAAAGCTCAGTACTTCTGATTATTGAAGCATTTTGTATAGAGCAATGTATAAAACAAAAGAGAAACAAATGACTTAAAAACTCTAAAATACTAGTATTCAACAACTGTTTATTTATAATTTTTTTTTTTTATAACAGTCTAATGTTATATAGAGGATACACGGAGTTAAATTGTAATGTAAGACAAAATACAGTCATGCAAAAAGGAAAAAATTGGGTGTGGTCTTATAATAATTCCAATATAGAATCTATGTTAAGATGCTAAAACTTAAATACTAACACTTACCACCTTTCTTTTTCCTCAAGGTGGCTGGGAAAGAGTGGAAATCATACTGCACAGATCAATATAGGAAAAATAGAAATCTCTCACAAAAACACACTCACAGAAACTTATTATCATACTCTCATCCTTATTACTCCTTAACTGACCTGACAAAATTACTTTAATCACTTTATTTTCACTTTATTTTCTTTAGTGACTTAGTGGGGCATCTCTAGTATAGGCTATGTAGTCATGAAGCTAATGTTTCTGTTCAGGTTTTACCTGAGGTGTTGTGAAATTCTTATTAGTCATATTTTTAGGCATTTTCAAGCAGCAAGGCTAAACTTTTGTAAGAGATCAAAAAAGCTATTTTGGATACATGACTATTTCTCTCATAAATAGCTTATTATATTCAATTAAAAGATTAGATAATGACATGAGCCTGTTCCTGAATTGCTAGCCTGATGGTTTGCAATACTGACACTACTTCCTGGAGAAATAGTAATGGAAAAGTACTCATTGTACATAACTTTAAGTAAGAGAGAATAATAGCACTACTGTGGCTAGCATGCCTTCATCGATTTTCCCCTCACAACTGGGAACTATGCAACATCTACACCACAAAGGAGTATACTTGTGGCACAACAAAATAATGTATAGTGGGGAGCAGCAATTACAATGAAGTTGTTTTTTTTTTTTTTTAATCAACTGCAGTATATACATTCATTTCAGCTTGCCAAATAGCTAGATTGCTACTGGCTATCAGAGTAAAGTAGCAGAAGTTTCATCAGCTGTCCTGTACAGATGGGGAGCTAAATTAATCTGACTCAATTTGAGCATTAATGTTAAAGTTTGAAACATGAATTCCACCACTTCTGGATAAAAAGTGTTCCTGAAGACCGCAGTTATGTCAACTCAAGTCCCTCATGCAACACTCATCAAACCAACTCCACCTGAGCAGGATCAAGTGAAGGAATAACCCTTAAACACATTATATATGTTTATACTGAAACATCTGTGATATGCTTCTTAATTCTTGTACTAATTTGTTGGTTGGTGCTGTATTTTTGTATAGATTGTGTGTAACTCTGATATCATAGGGGAGCATTTCTTGCAGAGTTACAGTTGTGTTTCATAGAAGAAAAAACTCAACAATCTCAACCTGCTACTCGTGTACCACCACAGAGCGAGATGAAGCAGGGCCATTATTAGAGGGTATTCAAATGTCATTCTAGGTAATATAAAAATCAAAGTGAAAATAGACCAACATGTCGATGAAAGACGTTTCTAGCAAAAAATCTACTCAGGATTCATTACAATATCAATATTTGACACCATTAAATATCACACATTTATTGATATACAAGATTCAAATGTAATTTTGGAATTTTGGAAAAATGCAGATTGGAGAATTGTATTATAGCAAAGGGGCCCAAGGCACAACTGGACAGTTTTTGACAACACAAGGCAATGCATAATGTAAATTTCAATAAAAGTCCAAATAAAACAACCACAATATAAGTTGCACAGGCAGACTTTGCATGCCAGTGCTCACCATTAAAGGAACAATTCCTAATTTCATTTACCCCAAATGTATTCCCAAAAATATCTTGGCTTATCAACAACTATTCAACAACACACTTAGTGATCATGCAGTTCAATTTAATCCAAATAATCATGATGGTATGTGGTGACATATGCAGGCAAAACACTTCTGCTTACCTTTATCCACTGCTCATATTAACCCGGATTGCAGCACATACAAATAAACAAACAAAAATAGGAAAGATGACCGATATCAGAGAGATCTGTGTGAGCACAGCGAATCAGCACAGTATTTGTGTGTGCGTATGTCTATAAGGGGTGTAATTGAATATGAAATCATAATAGTTTAGATAATCCATCCTAAACAAAAAAAACATTACAGACATTCTACAAAATACATTATAGATAATTGTGTGCTTCCAGCTTTGTGGCAACAGTTTAGCACACATTTTGGTGTGATGATCAGATGTTTACAAACTTTTAGCAATATAGTGTAGTTGACAGTTATGTTCTGCAAATTTGTTGTGACTTTTTTCCAAGCAGCCCTGTTTTTGCAGAATTTGGGAGTGTTTCTATGGCTTAATGATAGGATAGGATAGGGTTAGCATAAAAAGTAAGAAAGCAAACAACCAAACAAACAAACCGATAAACAAACAAGCAAAAACTTCTGGTACAGTTCACACACAATTCCGGTTTAAGTCTGAATATGAACAGATACAAACATTTACAGCACTGATATAGTTATGAATTCAGATAATGTACTAAATGTGTATATGTGCATGTCTATATATGTGTATCATTTATATGTCTATGTGGGTGAGTGCAACTTTGGGTGTGTCATTGCTGTGCATTTTTGTCTATAGTATACTGCATGCACACTTATTAGGCATGCATGAATGCATATTATCCAACTCTTATCCATATAAACCTGAACGCTAACTGGGTATAACTATTTTTAGGTGAAGTTAAACAGTTTAATGGAAGAGAGTGCAGCTTAAAGTGATTAACACCCCATATAAGGTGGGCATAATTATGGAGCACCTCTCTACCACAGGGATGGCCAAAAAAAAGATTTAACTCAGTGGTACAGGAAAAAGTCAGCAAAATTCAAGAAGGCCATTATCTTTATGCAGGACAATACTCCGTCTCATACATCAAGGTACACCACTGCTTGGCTTAGCCAGCAAAGGCATCAAAGATGATAGATTGATAACCTGGTCCCTTTCCTCACCTGACTTAAATGCTTTTGAGATCTGGGCCATTCTTAAACATGAGATTTACAGTAAAGTAAGACAATTCATCTTTTTGAACAGCATTTGGGAGGCTGTGGTGGCTGCCTCAGCTAAACTTGTGAACAGATCATGGAACTGACAGATTCAATGAATGGAAGACTCGTGGTGGTGAAAGATGGAAACGAAAGCTATATTCATCACTCAGTAGTTTTGAAAGGCCAAATTTGTCTTTTTGTTAATTGTCATATGTTATTGCATGTTATTTATTTATTAAACAATACTTTAAGACTGAAGCTTAAACAAGGAAGTGAATGTTTGAAGTTACGTACTAGCTGTGCACGCTAATAATTTCCCCTGAGAAAGACAAATCTAATTTTTTCCCCTATTTTTAAACATTCTGTTTTGATGTGAAATAAATATTTAGGATCAACTGAGACCATTGTATTTGTTCACCAATAACATTAAGCTGAAAAATACCATTTATATACCTTATAACTATGCACACAGTGTATGTGTATGTGTGTATGTAGTATATAAGAATTTGTCTAGGAGGAGGTGTGAATAATGATGTAAGTTACTGTCTGTGTATGAGTGTGTGCATGTGTGCATCTGGGTGTATGTGCACATGGACTGTACAATCTCTATGTTTATGCTTGAGTGTGTGTGCCTTACCTATGTCCTCCAGTTCTGATGTCATAGATTTCGAACGCATGGACAGTGCTGTGGTAGGTGCTCGCTTGGGTGGTGGCGGGGCTAAAGAGAATAACGATACACACTGCTTTATTTATACAAGGGTGAATCAAATAAAAACCTTATTTTTTTATTTTGCATTGTTTATTACAAATTTATAATTTTTTCTACATAGATAACTAAGTTCTACAGATTCATACGTTCTGTTTGGTTTTCATTTGACTCCTACAATTATTCACAAATTAGTTAAAATTAGATTTGTGTAAAATACAGTATGCATATTTGCATGTATGTGTTTGTGTATAGTACAATAAAATGAGTCAAACAGCTCACAATCTGTTCTTATGCCCTGAATTTGTTGTTACTATAGAAACCATAATATATTAGAACATGCGCATTAATATAGAGTAATAGGCAGTTGGTACCATTGTAAGAGTTACTTGTTAAAGAAAAATAGTAATTAATGCCTTCTGACCAATCAGAAATGAGAATTCAGAGCCATGGTATGTGTCAAATAGATAACAATAGTTTACTTTATCGTGAGTAGCGTAAGTATATAGTTCATAGTGTGCTATTTTAGACACAGGCTGTATTTCTATCTATTTCTATTACCTTCTCTCTCTCTCTCTCTCTCTCTCTGTCTGTCTCTCTGTCTGTCTGAAGTGGCAGATGGCTGCTCTGTGGTTTAGGTCTGAGAGCATCAGGTGCCAAATGGGCATTCATCAGGACACTGGCATCCTGTCCTTAACCCCTCTGTTTTATCCATGTCAAAATCCACCCATTTTAATTTTTCATTAAAAAGATGACATTACTCCTTCAGCTATTCAGCTTCAGTAGAGTGGGGTCCAAAATCAGACCACTAGAAAATGTGCTTCTATTTTGCAGTCTTTTCTAATTTAATACAACAATTTTCATTACAAATAATATTACTGACAATAGCTTGTGTGAAATGTACAATTTAAAAAAATATTTACATCCATCTCTTAGCTTTCTTTGCTTTAATGACAGTGTGAACTCGAGCTGGCATGGACTCCACAAGATTGTGCAAAACCTTATGATTCACTTTAGATCAAATCAATTGGAGTGTCGTCTGAACACATCTGACCTAAACACACGTTTGACCAAAACAGTTGAACATTTATCATGCAAATAGTGCACAATCTTGCATATTAAATATTCAAGACACTCAACATTTACTTTGTTTTTTAAATATGTAAACATTTTACATCCTTCTGTTTATTTCCAACTTTATATAAAAAAACAAAACACAACAAAAAGCCCACTTTCAATGTGGTCTCAGACTTTGGACACCACTTTCTACACACACACACACACACACACACACACACACACACACACACACACACACACACAAACAAATATATATAA
>JAQQZR010000037.1:16116071-16131928 GCA_030068235.1 Notoglanidium macrostoma | reverse complement strand
CACACACACACACTAATATATATATATATATATATATATATATATATACAATACAATAAAAAAATACAATGACATGAAAGTAGTAATCAGGCTGAAGACGAAGGGGCTTCCTTTAACAAATGAAAGGGACAACACTATTAACAACACTCATGTGTTAAAAAAACACAAAAAACTTACAAACACATAGCAAAGACCTTAAATATAGCTCTCCATAAAACAGGTACAATAACGTGCAGGTGAAAAGTTAATAGAACCACAACTAATCTTCCCTGGACAGGTGCACCATGCAAGATTTTACAATGCACTCTCAGACTTAAGATAAGGAAAATAAGAGAGAAAACAGAAGTGACTTAAATACAGTTGCAGGATAACCTGAAAGCAGCAGGAACAACAGTTCCACAGAGACCAATAAGCAATGCACCACAATCATCTCCATTTCTACACCTCATGTGAAACGTCTCTGCTAAAAATGTTGCTCAAAGATGTGCATCTAAATGTATAGACAAATGAGAACTCTTGGAAAAAAGACAAAACAAAAATAAAACTCTGTCAATAATTCAGCTTGTCATTTATTGAGAAAGAAGGGTTGCTCATATGATCCCAAGAGCACCATGCCCACAGTGAAGTAAGATGGTAGGAGCATCATGACATGGGGCTGCTTCTCTACAAACCATGTTAGATTAACATGTTAGTTAATCTAATCTCACGTCACTCATGAAGCTGAATCTGGGTAGAAGATCTGTGTTTCCACAAGACAATAACCCAAAATCTTCAGCCAAATTAACTCAAGACTGGTTTCTACAGAAGAAGGTGAAGGTGCTTTCATGGGCTAGCCAATCTCCTGACTTTATTTGTGGAGGATTTTGAAATTGTGAGCCCATCAGTGGGACTCTAGTAACTGTGGGGAATTTAATACAATTTGTCTGGATGAATGGGCCAAAATTAACCCACGATGCTGTGAAAAGCTAATTACATCTTAATGTAGAGATCTCAGTGCTGTAATTGCAACAATGGCTTCGCCACAAAAAAAAAAACATTTCCCCTCACTGTTTAAGCAATTTAAATTGTGTCTATGACCAGAGGTTACAGTGGAATTTTGATGTTGGTTGAACTCTTTGCAGGCTCAAATAGATCTCACACCATGTATGGAACAACATCACGGAATTGTAATCAAATAAAAAAGTTTTTCAATTAGCTAGCATTTTTCACATATCAAGCATTGAATTTGTATTAGAGAAGTCAGATTACACTCTATACTAGCAAAGTAGCTAACCTAATCAGCAAGGTTAATCTTAAAGGTAGTTTTGCTAGATGACCATAGACAGTTAACTCAGCAGGATTGCTAAAATCAGCTTGAAGTGATTTGAACTTTGACATTCCCATTTACATTATCTTTGTTTACATGCAGCCTAATAATCATTTAATAATCTGATTGATCAGTCAGAATAAAAAAACATTCATATATACGTGCACTCAATTGTTAGGACACGTTGGTATAGTAAACCCATTGATGGCAATTCACATGAAATTTCTATCTGATAATGATATGGGTCATTTTTTTCAAAATTAATTTGCTGAGCAGTAGAATAACAGACATGTTCCTAATCTGTGTCTTATTAACTACTGGAATTTTTCATGTGTTCTGTGCATGTGCATTTGAATAACAATAAGCTCCTTGTACAATAAAATGGTTTTGTAAGAAAAGACAGTTCATATTAAAGATTTGAATCATTTTGAGGCAGATCCAGGAGGCTAATGGCTCAGCGTTTGATATTTGACCTTTGGTGACGAAGCAGTGAAAAAAAACAAACATCTTCATACTGTTTCTTATGTATGAAGCTATTCTCAGACATTGTTTTGACAGATAATCTGTGCATTTCATGTTATTTTCAAAATCCAGTGCATTCTTGCTCTTGAATGTCAGGCAAGCATAAATGTTGAGAAACTTTATTTGTCATAAACTTGCTGTCTGTTCAGTAATCACACTGATGAGGTTTTGCTGAGATGGAAGTAATTTAAAACTCATTAAAAACAAACACAGCATGATGAAAAAGCTAAAAGTGCTGACCAGACTCATGTGCTGGTAATGTTGGCACTAAACTATATCTTGCATATACGTAATGACTTCTATAGTACTGCTCAACTTAGGATACATATAAACACTTCATTCAGAATATGCAATCAAAATGAATTCATATGGACTGATGAAAATGTATGCAGCAATTATAGCCAGTGGTCGCACATCTTGTGTCAGATTGCATTGTGAACAATAAACTAGATAACTTCTGCTAAAAATGCTACATTATTACTTACTTTTTTTTTTTTTGAAACATCTTATTGGTTATCTGATGCAGTGACTGTGGGTTTGGTCCTGCTGTCCATCACACCACAGTACAAAAAGATCAATTTGAACCCTCTTTAAGTTACTGAGGGTGCCAGAACAGCACTTTAACCGTCTATGACCCTGTACATTTTTCACAGGCACAATAAGAGCTCAACAAACAACTGAGGCAAAATCTATGTAGCTGGCCAATAAAGCAAGATAATGGATACTAACCATTAGCTACTGCTAGAAAACATCTTAATTTGCTACTTTTTGTGTCTTGTTACAGTATGCCCATACCAATTATTAACAAAATTATACAATTACTATTAATGTTTTCCTAAACTGTTGATTAATCACTGTTAATTTGGAAAAATTAACTAGCTTTAAATGCTTACAACATACTGAACAGAAAATTGGCTGCTAATGCTAAATTACTTTCTGCCCTTCTCTGTTGTATCACTGTATAATTATTTTTTTTGTTTTAACTTCCAGCTTCCAATATTTCAGATCATGGTAACTGAAAATCCTCTTGAAAAAACTGAAAAAATGAAGCAAGCAACTGAGAAAACTGTATCTTCAAGTGAATTGGCCTGACATGTACTGTATATTAAATATATTAATGTTAATAGTACTATACTGCTTAGTCCTACAAAGAATATTATGGTGTATACAGTTTCTACTGGTGTAGTATGCCATTTCAAACACATCCTCAGACTACCTTTACTGATCACTTGTGTGGGTGTCTTATGTCTGGCTTCTCAACTGTCCAATTGTCAGAGTGTTTGTGAATAAAAACTACTAGCAGAAGGCAGTATTGTTAAAAATAACACTAATTCTTGCAAATATTTTTCTCTCAGTTTATATGTTAGTCCAGTGCTAGTCTATGTTTAAGGTGAACACCGCCACATACTGCAACAACAAGAACAACAACAATAATTATAATAAAAATAATAATAACTTTTATATGGATCACAGTCAGTTCTGTCTGGCATTATTTGTTAGACAATAATGGAATTCTTGTCTGAAATCCTTCAAATTTGTCACAAGAGGACAGTTATCAGGATGCTACTACTAGTTAATTATATAACTAAATTATTTGAAGTAATTCACCTGCCATTACCTGTACAGAGCAAAAGACAGGAGAGGGACATTATATCCTCTTGTCTCTCTCTGCAATTATTTATGTATTCACTGATTCATTAATCATTCGAGACGAGACAGTAGAAGGTCACTGCACTGTGTGCATGCTACAAACCTGGCCAGAACATGTTCATTAATGTTATTAATCAATAGTCATGTCTCCAGTATTGTTCTACAATGTAGAAAATAATCAAAATAAAGAATGAATAGGGTTAGGGTTAGAATGAATAGGTGCATCCAATTTTTTTGACTGATACTGTACATTTTGCATGTTAGCACCATCAGTGTCTGACATTAAGACACATTCATCTGCCAAAATGTAAAATTTGTTACTGGTAGATAGCTGTTAATTTACCTGCCACCATCTTTAAAATTAAATAATTACACAACATTTGTATTTAGTCTGTTTATTGTTGCAATTATAAATGCTATAAGTTGATTTAAAATTTTTGAAATTAAAATGTTTTAATATATATATATATATAAATATCCCCACCAAACCAACCATGTTCTGTATTCTGTGACTATGCTGACCAACTTCAAATGTTCCTGATACGTTCCTGTTGCCAAATTGTAGCATTGATATATGACTGGTTCACAAGTTTGTTTTTTAACATATTTGCATATCACAGGGCGTAGTAATACAATTGCTATATGCTATTTTTGTCCATATCGTGCAGCCTCATGGGCAGATTTGTAAATGATATAGGCTTTTCTATAAGTCTTATGTGTTCCCAGCTCACTTAATGAGTCATAAGTGGCTTTGGGTATAAAAGACCCGCTTAGTCAGATAACCCCGCCTCCATCCCAAACACAGCTGCTCAGCTCTGCCCCTTCCCTTTAAAAGGAAACTCATGAGGCATATGTCCTTTCAACAGAAGAGGTGGGGTTTTATGCATTGGTGTGCCCAAACATGGCACAGAATTATGGATGGGAGTCATCAATGAATACTAAACATTGCTAACTACCTACTTTCAACTAACTACCATGGTATAAACTGTACATTTTTACATTTTTTGATCATACATGTAGAACCTTGCCCAATTATCACACTGCCTCCGCCAGCTTGCCTTCTTCCCCGGTGGTGGACAGGGGTCAGCATAGGCACTCTGATTATTCTGCAGCTACACAACACTTTGTGTTCTGACACCTTTCTATCATAGCCACCAACTTTTTCAGCAATTTGTGCTACAGTAGCTCTTCTGTGGGATCAGACCAGATGGCCTTGCCTATGCTCCCCATGCACATCATTGAGACTTGGGTGCTCATGGACCTGTTGCCAGTTCACCAGTTGTGCTTTTTGGAACACTTTTGGTATCTATAAACCACTGCTTACCATGAACACACCACAAGACCTGCTGCTTTGAAGATGCACTGACCCAGTCCTCTACCCAATACAAACTTTCCCTTGTCAAAATCAAATTGAGCTTTACACTTGCCCATTTTTCCTGCTTCCAAAACATCAACTTCGAGAACTGAGTGTTCACTTGCTGCCTGATATATCCCTCCCTTTGACAGATGCCACTACAAGAAGATAATCAATGTCATTTACTTCACATATCAGTGCTTTAAATGTTGTGCCTGATCAGTGTATAGTGCACATATGTGCACACACATGTGCACACACACACACACACAATGAAAGTTTTATACCAAGCGGGGCAGTGTCGTAAATCATGCATGCAGAAGGGCATGTTTCACAGAGATAGAGCTTCACGCCACACAAACACACACACACACACACACACACACACACACACACACACACACACACACATACATCTATCTTTGTGAGGACACTCATTGACATAATGCATTCCCCAGTTCAAGTCAAGTGTCTTTTATTGTCATTTCAACCATACACAGGTGGCACCATACATAGTGAAACGAGACAACGTTCCTCCAGGAACATGGTGTTAAATGCCTAACCCCAACCCTTACCCTTACCCTAACCCTACCCTAAACCTAATACTAAGCTGAACACTGAAACCAAGTCTTAACCCTCAAACAGGCCTTTGAAGACGTGAGGATCAGCCAAAATGACCTCACTCTGTTGGTTAAATAAATTTTTTTGGTCCTCAGTATGTAGCAAGTACAAATATACTTGCTAAATATTGCAAGTCTCTCTCTCTCTCTCTCTCTCTCTCTCACTCTCTCTCTCTCTCTCTCTCTCTATATATATATATATATATATAGAGAGAGAGAGAGAGAGAGAATATATATATATATATATATATATATCTTTGCATAGCAATGTACCTTATTTTGATTAGTTTTGGTCAGTGTTTCCCCAATATTATTTTTCCCCTATACTATCTACGATCTTAAAGCCATAGTTAGCTAGCGAGCAATACGGTTCTGCTATAAAATACATTCAGAGCTTTCCAGTCTCTCACTCTGAAATGACCTTTTGCCAGCTGTGCAATTTCAGTATAACAAGTGTTCCTGTCTGGCAAAACTGCTATACCCAACAGATTGGAGTTCCCACCCTCAATACAACTGTAACTAAAATCTCCAAGGGCCATTTCTCCATTACCATGGATGCTTGGCTGTTTATGTTCTCTACTCAACTGTTATAAAATTCTTTTGATCAGTTATTTGATTGTGCTGTCAAGCTCAATAATTGCTCTCTTTTGCAAGCAATTGAGTAAATAGAGACTAAAGAGAAAGAAAGGTAAGTTGTAAGTGGATTAAATAAAAATAAAAATAAAATGAAAAGAGAAGGAGAGACAGAAAGAAAGAACAGTGGATAGTTTTACTGATTCATTATTATAATAACAACAACATCCTGACTATATCATCACACTAGAGACAAACTACACACAGTGCAGCTTAAGTGTGTGTGTGTGTGTGTGTGTGCAAACTGTTCTCTAAGAGGTGCTAATTTTGAGGAAGTAAACTACAAAAAAGATCTGTAGGCAGCACAAACACAGCTGACATCTTCATCTCTCATTAAGTACTTCTTTTATTTCATCTGTTATCAAACACTATTACATTTTCTTTCAGTCAAAATGTCTTCCAGATAGAAGGCAGCCCTCTACATCGGATTTTTGTGCAGCAATTATGTGCTTCTACAATAACAGCTGTCCCATACAGAAAGAAGTTGCTGACCTCTGAGCTTCCTTATTTTGGAACACACACATTTAATAGCAGCATCACATATATCCTTCCTAAGTTAGGCCTCTGATTCTGTTCACCCAATCAGAAATATCCATGAAGTGCCAACAAATATGGTGGACCACATTGATACTCAAACAGGTGTATATTTACAAATGTAAAGTGATTTGTTTCATCATGTAGCCAATGGCCATATTTATCATAAATTTAACTAGCTAATATAACAATAAAGCAAAACTTAGTTTATTTGGGTAGTTTTTGTGGCTAACTAACTACTGTACCTACTAATTTGTAGGGTACAAAATCACTGCTCATGACAAGTTATAGATGTATCAGCCTCAGTGCACACCAAATCTAGGTGGTATTTCATTACAGGTAATCACTTTTTTCCATCACATTTATCTGTGGTGGGCTGCCTAATTCTACAGTCTCGGCTAGTTGCTCTTGTGTTGTGGTGTTCTTGGCTCCAAAATAGTTAAAAATCAACAAGCCCATTTGTTAAAAGCAAATAATAGCATATGGATGGCTCTGCTAGCCCATTCATATCAGATGGCCCTGCTGGACACACTAGGCTATGTTCTGTACACTTGTAGATCAAGAATAATACAAAAGCATGTGATTTACTACACAGCTACAGGTGTAATGGAGTTTTGTTATAATAAAGATCAGCGGAATGAAAAGTTAAACTTGGATTGGATGCCAGCATTTGAGAAAAGAGCATTGAAATGTGTCTTACCTCAATGAGGAAGTCACCAGTCCGAAGCCCCGCCTCCCATGCAACTCCACCCTCATCCACTGACTCCAGATACTGAAGGGCAGGAAAGGCAGGAGTAGGTGTAAACTCCTCGATGGGCGTGTCCGCTTTTGAGAGTATTGGGAGGCAGAAATGAGAAATTTTGAAGAGTTAAAATGGGTTTGATTGAGTGATAGAGTGTATGATAATGTGTGATAGTGTATGAGAATGGGTGTGAATCCTTGTTGTAAATTTTTTTGAGGAAGACAGGGGAAGTGGCTTTGTTTTTATTCCTTTTATTAAGTTATTCAGCCTAATGAAATTAAAATAGTTGTGTATTAAAATGGGAGTGCATTCATGAGTTTAAAGGAACGGTTTGGACAGAGATGAAATTCAGAAGGTGTTCCTCTTACCTCATGTATAGCTGGCCAAAACAGCAGCTAAGACATGTTTGGTGTCTGAAATTGGCTTCTTTAGTCTTGCATCAGATCTAAAGACGGCTAATGTTGTTAATATGGAAGAGAAGCATTCAGCTTCCAGTTGGACATCCTGCAAACTGTATGTCTAAATCATCAAACACCTAGCTATGTGCTACTATTTTTTCTACCTCAGTGTTGTTCTTCTGTGCAGTTCATAAATAAATAAATAGATACAGTGCCATACAGTGGCAGAAACCACATAAGCAAGTCTGAGATTAATGAACAATTCCACATAGATTGAGTGCGTTAGTATACATTAGATTAGTGTTTCCTGGTTTTCCAGCTCTGCTCTGTTCCTGTTCTGCACATATTAATGTTTCCTGCTGTAAAGCACATTAAATTATACAAAATGCAATTAAAGGTCAGGGTGTAAAGTCCTAAAGTCTATACTCACCATCCACTTCATTAGGAACAGCTATACACCTGCACATTCATGAAGTTATTTAATCAGCCAATCATGTTGCAGCAGTGCAGTACATAAAAAATAGGCATACAGATACAGTTCAAGAGCTTCTGTAAATGTTTACTGTACATCAAACATTGTACAAAATGTATGATTACTGTGGCATGGTTGGGCTGGTTTGAGTATTTTATAAACTGCTGAGCTCCTGGGATTTTCACACACAACTGACTCTACTGTTTACTCAGAATGGTGTGAAAAACAAAAAACACTGAATTAGTGATAGTTCTGTTGATGGAATACCTTTTTGATTTGAGATCAGAGGAAAATGGTCAGATTGGTTCGAGCTGCCAGGAAGGATATAGTAACTTATATAATCACTCTTTACAACCACGGTGAGCAGAAAAGCATCTCAACATGCACAAAGCTTTGAATGATGAGATGGATGAACTACTGCAGAAGACCACATCAGGTTCCACTTCATTCTCCTTTGATCTCTCTTGTCAACAAGGTGTGCCAGCCTGCAGACCCTCCACTCACAAAATTTTTACACCAATCTGTGTAAACTCCATTGACTGGTATGTGTGAAAATCCCAGGAGATCTGCAGTTTCTGTAATACTCAAACCAGTCCATCTGGCACCAACAACCATGCCAAGTCACTGAGATCAAACTTTTTTCTTATTCTGATGTTTGAGATGAACATTAAATGAAGCTCTTGACCTGTATTTGCATGATTTTGATGACTATTCCAACTATTTCCAACAAACAATAGCATGACTTGCCATTACCACTAAACACAACATCCATTATTGAGGTTAAAAGCTCTGTGAAACTATTTCTACTTAGTGAAATGAGAAGTGTTATGCAATTTAAAATAAACGTTATAACATCTACATCTATTCATATAACACCTGCAGCCCAAAGTTGAAGAAATAAGAAGAAAATAAGATTGAAATATTGCAATTCATTGGGTTGGTTTATTCCTGCCAGTATTTATTTACGTTTATTTAAATTAGTTCATCTCAGAAATTAACTCTGGGTCTCAAAATGAAACAAACATGTTTATGGCTGTTTACAGTGGCTGTTCTGTCTACTAATTTTCAGCTGCATGTATGACATTATAACTTAAAACAACAGTGAATCTACTGAGTATTAAAACTGTTACTCAGTACTTCGTGAATTTGATTATGGTGACAGTTTACATTCTCACTATTCTGCAGTCAAACTTGAATCGATCTGGCTACAAGAATGGTAAATATTGCTCAAACATACACTCTAACACACCATTAACACATCCATTTTGTCCTCATGATGGGTGTGCTAATGATGGGAAATGTGTAGAGCATGGAATCCTCATGGCATTTATTAAGAACAGCTCGATAAAGCAGAGCAGAAAAACTGTGTAAATACAGTGCAGATATTATTACAATCACAAACCAAATTCTGTTTTTTTGACATGTGTTTAGTGAGTACAGAATTGTTCCTAATTCTTTTTATCTGTTCTCTGTACTTGCCCAATTTTTGATGAACAACAAACACACACACACACCATTCAAACGTTTTGTAAATATTTTCATTCGATATGTGTGCTGTTTATAGAAAGTGTTTTTAATATTACAGAGTAACGTTCCATCTCCATCCCACACTCACTTCTTCCCTTTTATTATCTCATCTTAGCAATCTGACCTCAATCACAACCATTAACATTAAATCTGTTAAGCTATTGATGTAAAATATGACAAAATACCCTACTTTAAACTTCACAACCACACGACTTGCTCCATAAATTTCATTTGGTAACGTGAACATCAATAAGCCATAACATTAAAACCACCTGCCTAATATTCTGTTGGTCCTGCTTGTGCCACCAAAACAACTCTGAGGCATCGAGGCCTGCTCTCTGAAGGTGTGCTGTGGCATCTGGCACCAAGAAATTAGCAGCAGATCTTTTAAGTCCTGTAAGTTTCCTGTAAGGGCTTCCATGGATCAGACTTGTTTTTCCAGTACATCCCACAGATGCTCGATCGGATGGAGATCTGGGGAAACTGGAAGCCAAGTCAACAACTTGAACTCTGTCACGTTCCTCAAACCATTCCTGAACAATTTTTGCTGTGTATCAGGACGCATTATCCTGCTGAAAGAGACCACTGAAATTAGGGAATACCGTTGCCATGAAGGGGTGTACTTGGTGTACAAGAGTGTTTAGGTAGGTGGTATGCATCAAAGTAACAATAGGATTCCCAGCAGAACACTGCCCCGAGCATAACACTGCCCCCACCAGCTTGTCTTTTTTCCCATAGTGCATCCTGGTGCCATCTCTTCCCCAGATAACGTACATGCACCGGTCATCCACATGATGTAAAAGAAAATGTGATTCATCAGATCAGGCCACCTTCTTCCATTGCTCCATGGTCCAGTTCTGATGCTCATGTGCCCATTGTAAGTGATTTCAGTGGTGGACAGGGGTCAGTATAGGCACTCTGAACGGTTTGTGGCTATGCAGTCCCGTACACGGCAAGCTGCAATGCACTGTCTTCTGACACATTTCTAACATAGCCAGCATTAACTTTCAGCAATTTGTTCTATAGCAGCTGTTCTGTGGGATCAGACCAAATGGGCTAGCCTTCACTCCCCAAACATATTAATTAGCCTTGGGCACCCATGACCTTGTATCAAGTTCACCAGTTGTCCTTCCTTGGAGCACTTTTGGTAGCTATTAACCACTGCATACTGAGAACACTCCACAAGACCTGCCGTTTTGGAGATGCGCTGACTTGTCTAGGCATCCCAAATTTGGCCCTTGTCAAAGTCGCTCAGATCCTTAAGCATGCCCATTTATCCTGCTTCCAAAACATCAACTACAAGAACTGACTGTTCACTTGCTGCCTAATATAGCCCTCCTTTGATGGGTGCCACTGTAACAAGATAATCACTTATTGTTATTAAGAGAATCACTAGTTATTCACTTCACCTGTCAGTGGTATTAGCATTATGGCTGATCAATATAAGTAAATAAATAAATATATATATATATATATATATAAATTATATATATAATTTTATAAAAAAAATAATTTTTTACTGAATTACACATAGAATGACTATAATTGATGACTATAATTTAATAGGATATGTGGCCCCACCAAGATATAAAAACATGCCATCACACACACACACACACACAAACACAACGCGAAACATGTGACTTTCTTTCTTGTGCTCCTATCTGATAGACACAAAATCATTCCTCAGTAACTAAATAACTTTACCTCACATGCTTGCTGGACACTGTGCAAACTGTGTGTGTGTGTGTGTGTGTGTGTGTGTGTGTGTGTGTGTGTGTGTGTGTGTGTGTGTGTGTGTGAGATATTCTGTTAATATTCTGTATAATAGCAGAAAATAATTCTCTTATGCTCTGTTATGAATGAGGGAAGGGGCCAGTGCCAGAGGGGAACTTTCTGAACTAACAACACTACTGCACTGACAGCAAAGTAGTAATGGCAGGTAGTCATGAAGCTCTTTATATAGCTTAAGATGCCACAGACACTTGAGTTTTATATAAGAGTTTGATATTTTATTGGCAGCAACCAGAATATAAGGAGAACCTATACATAAAATATACAAGAGGTCTTCTGATTTCAACATCACTGAGCCCACCTGTAACTATACTCAACCTACACATAGGACATGCACATTTTCTGTCATAGGTATTTAAAATAAAGATGATTTCGACATGTAGTTTACATGATGTTGGAAGCCATTAGCTTCTATCAACTTGAGCTTTGTGAGTTCAGACTGAATCCATCTGAATCCATCTGCTATAGGTATATTGTTCAGGACAGGACTGAGAATGAAATCGGTTATGTTATGATGTGTCAGGTTATTATTATCATTAGTGTGAGGATCATGATAATGATGAGAATGGTGATGCTGAGGAGTGTGAGAAATGAGAATCTTAGAGGTCTGGATTACTAAAAGATAGATTAAACCTGCAGACCTTTGGTGTTAATGGCGTGATGTGGTTGTTTGTAGAAGAAGCATTAGATGACTACAAACATACACGTGGACTGAGAAAATCAGTTATTACTATGGGTGTAGCTCTTGTGGTGTGTTTTAGCAGGAGTGTCAGATAACGGTAATGGTGTTCATGATGATGGTGATGATGATGATGGGAACTGAAATGGACCATAACTAGGCACTGGAATAAGGCAAATTATTTTGGGAACTTCATATGTGTATTTTGGTGCAAATCAACACCAAAAATACACATATCAAGTGTATGATGGTGATGATGCCGGTGATGATGATGAAGGTAAGAACTGAGATGAAAATATGTAAATTAATGAAATGATTAATTAATGAAACCTGGAATAATGATGTGTTTGTGTGTTTATGGGTGAAAGAGGTGACCTAACTGATTGATGAAAAAGAGGTGACCTAACTGACTGACTCATGCTCTCAATCCAGATTATTAATCCATGCATATTTCTTGTGGTTAATATCTTAATGTGAATGTTGTAGTGTGTTTAATGCATATTAGTAGGATTAGCGTTGGCATGATGATGTTGTTGATGATGATGATGAGGATGATGATGATGATGATGATGATGACGATGATGATATTTTAAGTCCACACCTCGGTTTTCTGTGGTGATTAATGCTAATCATTAAAGGTGTGATGATGATGAAGATGGTGATGATGATGATGATGATGATGATGATGATGATGAATGTGAGAACCTAAATTGACTCAGCATGAAGGCTGGATTGACACATGATCTCGATCCAGATTGCTAATCTCTGGAATACTGCCATGATGTGGGTGTTTTGTTGTCTCATTTGAAGGGTAGCTCTAATGATGATGATGGTGATAATGATACTGATGGTGATGATGTAAAGCAAAATACAATAATATGGACTTGACTGAGGAAATATATCTTGAGGAAATGATGTGGGTGCCTGAGAGCAGATTTGTGAGATGGATGATGATGATGATAGTGGTGGTGGTATTGGTGGTGACGAAAGTAGGAACTCTGGCTTACCTTTCGCTCCTCTCAGCACGAAGCCGAATCCCTCGTTCTCCTTCTTGTGCAGCACCACGGTCTTTTCGTCGATGGCGCAGTCGCTGCGGAGGAAATTGCGAACGTAGCGTCCGTTATTGCATCCCATCATCCTCATCATGGCCACCGCCTTGCGGCCCGAGTGCATGTTCATCATGATGGAAGGTAAGGGAGAAAGGACAGGAGGGATGGAAAAGATGGCTGGGTGGATGGATGGCTGTGTTTCAAATTAATGGAGGGGTTAACGCATCCCCTCTTTTCCTCCGTCCCTCGGAGAGCGAGTCGCTCACCGAGGCCTCGTCGCTAAAAACAACCATCACCGGCTCGATGAATAAATGATGAAATAAATGATGAAGAGCGGCAGCAGAGGAACGAGAGGAAACGTAGAGAGGAAAAATGAGTGCAAGGGAGTGATGGCAGCACACAAGCGCAAGGATCGTGCGAGTGAGTGTGTGTCATCAGCAGCCAAGAAGCAGCGGTGACATTTTCATTCCTGCGATCCTTTTGGCAGCATGAAGAAGCGAGTGTGTAAGAGCAGGAGAGGACTCTCTCTCTCTCTCTCTCTCTCTCTCTCTCTCTCTCTCTTTCCCCCTCCCTCACTCATTTCTCTCGCTCACTCTCTCTTGTTCACTATTTCTCTGTTTCACTTTTACATAACATTATGTATTACTCAGTCAGCATCATGTCCAGTCTGAACATGTATATGCAGCTCTATTATACAGTAATATTTAATAATAATAATAATAATAATAATAATAATAATAATAATAATAATAATAATATGTAAGTAACTTTTATCTTAATAATTAAACTTATCATACGTCTATAATGGTTACAAGTTGTTTCCTGTTTGTGTGTGTGTGTGTGTGTGTCTGTGTGAAAGAGAGAGAGAGAGAGAGAGAGAGAGTGAGTGTATGCGTGCATGAGTGCGTGTATGAATGTGTGAGTGTGAGAGACTTCTGCAGTCCTAGCAACAGAGTGGAGGATGCTTAGTCGCCGTGGCAACCAAGTCTGTTATTTTTTTTAAGATGCCGTGCTGTTGGAGGTTCAGGTGATCATGTGTTCCAAGTTTCACACACAGGTGAATTTAATTCTGTGAATTCTCTAACAGTGTTTTCAATCCCATAAGATGGGCAAATGACTACATAATGTTTTTAAAATCCATATAAAACAATTTCCTTAAATTTACACCATCTCACTTGTAAATTTGTAGTTTAGTTTTTTTGGTCTTAAGCGAGCACGCAGTACTAGATGGTCATGCAAAGATGCAGTGTCTTACACACACGTAATGAGCTTTGATGTTGTGTTTAAGCAACACTACAATTTCTCAACAAGAAGGAAATAAGCATGATAACTCTCAACACCACACAGAAACAGAGAAAGATGTCATGCGTGTTGCTGAAGGCCAACAGGGTTGCCAGGACTGCAGTTTTTATGCCAAATTGGGTTAGCTTTGGAACAAGGCTGTGGGTAGAATTAGCAATCGGTTTTCACAAACATAGGCTATGGCAAACAAAGGGAATGTGTAAATTCAGGCATTGCATTTATGATGTACAGAAAAATGTCACATTGCAAACACCGGGAGAGGGAAAGAGTGATAATGAAATGGATAATGTCTGTATTAGGCAATGACCAAAATAAGTGTAATGAAGTTATTTCAAATCAAATATTCTTGGATGGATCATGCACACTTTGTTGTGCATCCTTAAACTTCTACTTTGCTTCATGCTGAATTGCATGTACCATTTGTTTTACAATCAGATCCTGTGTGTTATTTTATTTTTTAAAAATCAGTGTCATCTAAGGTCATACCCTGCCTATAGTAGCAGGTGGGTGGTGGGCATTTTGTGGGTCTGTGCCCATGGCCCTATTGTCTCACAATCTGTTCCTGACCACAGTGAACTCGTATTCCATTCAAAGACTGAGAAAAAGGAAAAAAAGTCTCCTTTTTCAGTGCCCAAACTTTATGTTCTAGTCTCATGACTATGTTCTAGACCTACTTGCATTACAATAACTTCTTTAAGATTTAACAATGAAAAGTGTAAAAATTATGTTGATGACCTCAATGATTGTGATAATAATAATTATTGATCTATTGAGTCATTTTTCTCAGATCCCTCTATCTCCTCTTGTATTCAGGCTGCAGACAGTTTGCAGTTCATGCAAAATTTAACGGCACCTTCTGTCAGTGTAAAAAAAAAGAAAGAAAGAAAGAAAAAACCCCAGATGAATATTTAACGCAGTGTTGTGTTTCAGCCCCCCAGGGAAAATTCAGCTTGAGTTTGAGAAAAAAACAGGCTGGATTATATCATTAAAAACCAATTTTACTGCAGCAGCACATTTGGGTCAGTGCTGCAGAAAAATAGATATTATAAATGTCTGCATCAGAAAGAACGAGCAAGGCTTTTCAGGGGTTTTACACTTCTGATGTCACTGTCAATTTTGCAGTCTCAAGAACACAGTGTGTGTGTGTGTGTGTGTGTGTGTGTGTGTGTGTGTGTGTGTGTGTGGGCAGGTATTTATATCATGGTGAGAACCAGATGTCCTCACAAAGATAGGAATATTTGACAGTTTTGACCTTCTAGGCACATCTGGCTGGTC
>JAQQZR010000037.1:16104957-16115441 GCA_030068235.1 Notoglanidium macrostoma | reverse complement strand
AAAACTAAAAGAGACAAAAGTTTTTATTTTGGTTAGTGAGGTTAATGTTCACAAGGATAGTAAGACAAGTGTGTGTGTGTGTGTGTGTGTGTGTGTGTGTGTGTGCGTGCATGTGCGTGCATGTGCATGTGTGTGTGTATCGGTGTCTTATGCATATTCTTTTGCATGAGGGAATAGATGGAAAATACTACTGACAGTTCATACTTCCATACATTATTTCTGGCCTATTAATTCCTCTCTTCAAATAAGGAAACACTGTAAAGGAAAGAAAGGCTGATAAAAGTTTCATCTGTGACAAAACCTGATAAGACACAGTTGCTAGAGCTTGTTCCCTAAACATTCTTCTTCTTTAGTTATTGTTTATTAAAAGAGATGTTTTAAAAAAAATTTAAATATTGGCACAACCACTTCTTACTGAATGATATGAAACTACAGAAGTGACATGCTGGTGCAGTGGTAAACACTGTTGCCTCACAACAGGAAGATTCCGGGTCCGATCCCTGGGTGTTCTCCCCAGGACTGCATGGGTTTCTTCTTGGAGCTCTGATTTTCTTACACAGCCCAAAGACATGTGGATTAGGTCAGCTAGTTACTCTAAATTGCCCATAGGGGTGAATGTGAGTGTGAATTGCTGTTCATCTCTCTGTGTTAGCCCTGAGATAGACTGGTGACCTGCCCAGGGTGTACCCCGCCTCTCGCCCAAAGTCAGCAAGGATTAGCTCCAACTTGCCCACGATCCTTAACGGATAAGCAGTGTAGATAATGGATGGATGGATGAAAACACAGTACCATTACAATTTTTGAATAGCACTTGAAATTATTTTTGTCACTAAGATAGTGAGTTAGCAAAAATGATGAGATTGAATGATTCGAGTCCCTGCTAGCTAGCAACAGACCTCAAGAAGTATACATAGTACTGTGCAAAAGCTTTTAGCATCCTACATTTCATACAAAATGTGTCTAATATTATATGCTTGCTGCATTACCACGTTAATGCAATTTAAAGGGGAAAAAAAACAACCTTTTTGTTTCCAAAAAATTCAATGTTACAGAGATTTTTTTCTTTAATGCTGGAACATATTAAGTAATAGATCTTGTTTAGGACTTTATCTGCAGAGACAGAAGAACTGTAGCAGAACTGTTCTTTATAAAGCCTGCAACATCCCAGCCAATTTCTTTAGAAATCTGCATGACAGTGTCTCTACGGGAATTATGTTTTGATAATATTTTCTCATGGGTTTTTCACTGTTTTTTGCTCAAAATGAGAAATTATTTTGATACTTAAAATTTTCATTATGAAGGCATCTTCATGCTACACAATATCTTTAGATGTGAATAAACATTTTGCACACTGCTCAATGTTTAAAAAAAACTCTTCATAATTAATTTCACTTATATATATATGTAACTAAGTATATATGTCCAATGGGTCTCATTTATCAATATTTTAGTACAGTTGTGTATAAATATTTGGACAAGCCAAACCAAACACAAATTGTTTGCCAGATTTACCAAAATTACAGAAGTGCTTATCTTCTTCATGCTCGTGTGCATATGTTGGTCATCTGTAAAGTGTAAAGCTTGTTTCTGACATCTGCATTTAGTGAATATCACAAAACTACATAAAAGGTCAAGCACATAGCGAGCTGGAAATACATTAGTTATTTTGACTCACTTCTGTGGCAATAAATTATTTTAGTAGTGTGACCGCACAGGCTAAAATCTAGAGACAATTTACAGAAAAGTTGAATTAGGTGTGAACTGAGGCGACAAGAAAATAGAGTGGCCTAAAAATGGAGGAGAAAAAAAAGATCTTCACTGTACCCTGGTGATCATGCACACCAAGCACGTCACACCAGAAAACTGGTATTTTCAAACTGTTTAAGTGTCTCGGCTAATGTGTTGGATTTAAAGTGTTACACAGAGTTAAAAGAAGATGCTCTGGCAAATGGAAATGAATTAAAACCCAGCTTTCATCCTTAAAAAAATTACTACAGCTAATTAATGCTATGCTACACCTAAATCTAACCCTGACCTTAAGCTCAGTGAACGAAAGGAAACCTTTTGGCTCTTTTAGGTTTTTAAATAAAAGATCAAGGTCAAATCTGTTATATGCACCCATCCTTGTGGGGACATTTGGACAAAGATATAAAAACATACCACCCCGACACACACACACACACACACACACACACACACACACACACATACAGGCGTCAGTTACATGATATGACTTTTATTCTGTGGATAAAGCGGTATAGATAATGGATGGATGGATGGATGGACTTATATTCTGTTATGAGTGAATAGGGTTGTATGCAATAAGCGTACCTGGAGGCATCAAAGCTGTCATATGATCCCACAGTGTAATGTCTGAATAGCTTCTTTTTATCTGTCCGATCTATTCTGCTCTCTGGGGAAAAATGAAATCATAAAAACACTTAATGAACATTTTATTGTCAAAACATCATTGTAAGTAAAAACCAAGAATGGCACCTATTTTATTTTGAGAGCTAATTGTAACTATTAATAAACATGTGGTTTAGGATAATCTATCTAATATACATGTTTTTCATCAGACAAGATTTGAATATTTTCCAATAGTTTTCTTCTATTGTCCACGTTTTAAAGCTGTGTTATCTACATCTACAAACACAGACACTATAATAGCCACACACACATATGCACACACACACACACACACACACACACACACACACACACACACACACACACAGGTGTGTAGACTTACGTGGTCTATCCCCAGCCATTTTGGCAGGAATTTCTTCCACACAATTAGCTGGAAACCAACCGACACGGCCACGAGTGCTGCCTTCCCAATAGCCACCTTCACCAATACTGAGGACTGAGACAGCCAAAAATCAATTCACCATTCTCCTCTGAGACTTGCTATTGTTATTGATCTGTTATTTAACACTGAGACAGGGCCATTGTTCAGCCATTCACTTCATGTTCCATTCACAAGTTTATGCTTCTAACACACAGTGTTGACTGCTGTGGTATCTTAATGAGCTAATTTAGCTACTGGAAGCACACAGGCTATGTCTTAAATGCTGTGATCTACTACTTCTACTACTATAAGTGTTTAATACAGCTGTATCTCACCCATTTTAGGTAATTGAACACAATGCACATAGTCAATGGCAAGTGGGAAGTATTTAACTGTGTTTGACACAGCAGGTGTACTTCTCACTGCCAGTGTGGAAGGTGCGAACAGAAGAGTTAATATCATGAACAAGGGTTGCCAGGTTTCAGAAAAATTTACAGCTCTGCTACATCTCAAAAAACACAAAAGATGTTTGCATGGGAAATAAGTTCACTGTGGTGTGCACAGATTTGTGTACCGACATTCCCTCTCCAAATACATGCAATGCAGTACATTTTACTACAGAAATGGTTCCAGACAGCACAGACCCACTGCATGCACTTACACTTTGCCTTTGTTTTAGAAAATTTATTTGATTTAATTCTGATTTATTTTTTTTATTATCCTTCTATACCCCAGGAGAATTCTAGAACACTGCACCATTTCACTGAGAATAACCAAGAAAGTATTTTCATTTTGTTATCCTATAAAAAAACAGCTGTAGTTAGAAAACAAGAACAAGTTTGTTTAGTTTGAAAGGGCATGAATTGTAAATTAATTTGATATAAAGTATATATTAGAAATGTCTACAAATATTAAAATCCATAGCTGTACATACACCTTGAAGCTTATTGCCATAGCCAGGTCCAGTTTTTAACAATACTGCTGATGTATGTCTTAAATTTTATATCTTCTTAATGTAATTAAGTAGTATTTAGTATATATTTTTTAAATAAATAAATACTGAATTATTTATTAAACTGAACCACATAGATAATAAGAAATCGGCTGAGAAGATCGTGATTTAGTCAACGAGATAAATCAAAAGGATTTCTCTGACTCTCTCTCTCCCTTTCTCTCTCTCACACACACACACACACCCACGTACACCGCAAGAGCACGAAGAAAGCAACTAAACGTGTCATGACTTTTTTTTTTTAATGATGCATGACATGTTAGTTATCTCAATCTGATCAGTTTAATGAATGATTATGGCAGTGCTAGCTAGGAACCACTACAGAGTTAGCTAGTTAGCGGTAAACAGGAAGATACTAATATTACCCTTGAGCTTTTTTATTTTTATTTTGACAGTTCTTACATCAACATGATCGTCACTGACATCCAAACATTGTAGACTGTCATCACTGGTGCACATAAATACTGTCATATCCAGTCAGAACAGACTCTTCCATAACTTATCAGCCATAACTCCCAGAGACACAGTAACGTCTCAGCAACACATAACTAAGAAATGCTTCTGAAATGTCAATGGTAAAACATGCTGTTTTCTTTTGCAAAAGAAAGGTATAGTGTTCATGTATTCACAGGCCTGGTATTATTTCATGAAATAGTGTTTTACATTAGCAGATCTCTCTTTAAAAATTGGTCATGGCCATTACAATGAAATACAAGCAGACCATCAGTGCCCACAATGGGGTATAGAATATAGAGGGTTAAACAAGATTTTATCAGCTGTTGACTATTTTTACATTAGCCTAATTTAGTGTAAAGTAACTCTGGCTAACTTTAACTGTGCTGCTGCTCCTCATGGCCATACAATAGAGTGAGCATGGGGTAAAGTGATTCCTGCCCCTATGGGCATTTTTGACCACTTAGTGAATTAATAACTCTTAAGAGTTAAAAATGGCAGTTAACTCGCTACCCAAAGAGTGCTATGCAACATCTAAAAAGGTGACCAAATGAAGGATTGGCTTATATTTGTCAAATAACAATATTAAAAAAACAACTTTAGTCACTCAAAATTGATACTTAATATTTCAACAGAATTTAAAATATATGGAATTGTTAATGAAGACTTAAGTGAAGTAGAAGAAGTAACTTAAGGGGACTTAATTGTCATTGTTTTATGTTATGAATCTACACAAGCCTATTTTATTTGCAAATATAAAAATGTAAAAGTTGAAATTGTTCAAATATTCTACTAGGTAGTTGTAAAAAGATTATTTTTTGAATGCTTACATGAACAAATTTTAAGCTTGTTATTCAATAATTACATATGTGACCCACCATTACAAAACTAGTCGCATGGGTCAATTTTTCAAAATCAAGTTGTTGTGTTTTCACGAAAGGCCGTTAAAAATGCTTTCCAAAGTATTTGCAAAGTAGCAGTGCAAGTAGCAGTCCAATCAGAAGCTTTCTGAAGCATAGCAACAAAGAGGTTGTTTACACCAAAATGGGTTTGTATTGTGCCATTTTATTGGCTACTCATTGAAATTACACCAAAATGAATACTGAATCTTGTGAGACGGAAATCTCTGCTGAAATTTAATAATCGACATCCTCTTTTTTTCTTTATAAATTTCTTCCAGGATTTGAACCACATCTCAATAAAAGTATATTTTATGGCATAAGGTATGGATTTTTGCAAAATTAATTGAAAACAAGAAACAGTGGTATTATTCCAAAGCCTAAAATTCAATTTGGATGTGGAACCACAAAATTGGATGGACCTGCATCCATGTGTGTGCATGTGTATACGTGTGTGTGTGTGTGTGTGTGTGGATGCGTCTGTGTGTTCGTGCTGACCTTTAACCCTGTCATTTTTATATAGTGTGATTTCCCCTTCTGCCTGAGGCTGATAGGGTCGCACTGCAACAAAATGGCGACCGGGGACGGCACTGTACAGCTTCCTTCTTGATCCCGTACCATCCAGACTTGCTCTGAGAAAGACAGGAAGAGGAGAATTAAAATAGCTCTACTGCAGAACCTTTCTTTAGGGACTAAATTTGAGAGTGTTGTTATAATAAAACATCCCATCTCATGCAAACATCAAACCATCACATTCAACAGTAATCTTCCCTCATGTTACATAACAGGACTATTGTACTTGGCTGAGGAAGGTCTGTCTGCAGAATCGAGACTAGTGGGTATGTCATTAAGTGGGGCAGATGAACATGTGTTTGAGTTCATATATTTAGTGGACCCCCCCATTTTTTTCCTAATTACCTGAAAATTATGTAACCCAAATTATCTGTCATTTTGTAAATATGTGGGCAATAGGTAGGGTGAGGATTACTTAAATTATTGACTCAAAATCTCATACAACCACAGAGATATGCTCAAAAAATAAAAACATGGACCCAAAAAACCTGAATAAGTATTACTGGGTAGGCCTCTAACACTCAAACACAATTTAATGATAGTTTAATGACTGCACACACAAACATGAAGTTTTCTCTAATGTCCTATCAGATTCGCATATGTCCTCTAGCTATCATTACTGCACTGTCTTGTGATGTCTGCACTGTCTGCAATGTTTGCACACATTCACTTTATGTAGTCTTATGTTGTCCGTTGTTTTTAATAATTTTTTTGTAATTCTTTGTTGTCTTATATGTAGCACCTTGGTCCTGGAGGAAAGTTGTCTAATTTCACTATGTACTGTATCATCTGTATATGGTTGAAATGACAATAAAAAGCCACTTGACCACTTGACTTTATTGGGCAGTGAAGATTTTGAAAATTTATCAACAAGACTTCCTGGCAGGGTGGAGGAATTTAGCGAGCTGGTTTAGAAATCAGACAAAATTCATGTGGATATAGACACTTCAGATATCACTATTAGAACACATACTTTTTTATTACATGTAAATAACATTTTCTGACAAACAGTGGCTTTTATATGTGGTTTTAATCTCAAATGGCATGATATTGGGCATGTAGTGACCTAGAAAGTGTCTACAAAGGCCCTTTTATGTTAACTGATGTAGTAAATATACAGAGTGCATAGGAAGACATTTCAGGTTCTGCTTGAAGTCTATTTAAAGAGGGCAGAAATTTATGAGGCTCATGTGTCACATCAATGCTTACACAAAAAAAGGACAAGCAAACGACCTTTCCCATGATTCCCAGATAGCAAACGAACATCAAACCTCATCACATAATCCTGCCCAAGCAACCCTGTTCACGTTCACCTGAATACTATTTACACACACCTGTTTGCTTCCCCTACAACACATTGAAACCATCTGTCTGTTGTGAGTCTGTATTATTTCAAACAGTTTCTTTCAAAAACTATTACTACACCGTTTGTTCATTGACTGTTATTTCTGTTTTACATTTACCCCATGTAGCCTAGCCTGATAATTGCCTGTTGTTGTTTTGAGCATCACTTTAGATTTGTTTTGATGGACTTTGTTTAATAAAGCCTTTAACCTGCACCTGTGTCCTCCTATTTACTGGTCATGTCATTGTGGGTAGCCTAACAGCAGTACAGCCTAATCTTGGTGACATTAATGTATTTCTTAAGGTGTTACTTTGAGTTTTTTTTGAGTCACGTACACAGTTCTATTTTGATCAGCCTACGAAGTAGTTTTAGTAGGGCACAGGTGAAACACGCCACACATGTAACATGCTTGGTTTCTCTAAATGTGTGCATGGAAATGTGACTTTATTACATGCAAATAAAAGTACACATTCATCCTTGTCTATCTTAAAAAACAAACATTTGTGAAAAATAATATTTGTGAAAAGCTCATTTTCTGCCGTATAGGTAAAAAGTAGATCATTTTCCCTTGTGTTCAAAAAGCAAAATGTGTGCTGTTATCTACACTTATCTCTAAACTAACTGTTTATGCATGCTGTTGTTTGCAAGACTGTGAGAAACCCTTAGTGTGACGAGTGATAAGCGTAACACTTGTCATAATTATGCAGAATCTTGCTTCAGAGTGCTAACACCAGCGAAAGATGGCAACACTGAAACCGAAAAAAATGCACACAAATTGTCTATGTAAAAATAAATTCCAATTGATACACAGAACGTTATGTGATTGTTGGTAAAATTATTATAGTTAAATTATAGCAGCCTTATACCATACAATAATGATCATTGTTACTATGATATAACAAAAAAATTAAATGAAAAAAAAAAAACAGAGCAAAAAAAAAGATAATGTCTTTATGAGTTCTTCACAATCAGTCTACAATATTACAATTAATTTTTAAATGAGTGATTGTTCTGCATCACCACATGGGCCTCATGGATGAGGAGGGTATGACTGCAGAGCTGCAGTTTCAGAGCAGCAGCTTCACAACAGCAGTTTCAGGCCTGTAGCATTAAACGCATGCTCAATAGGATATTGTGTGAACCTGCTAATTCGTACGATTGTGCCAAGTAGACAGTGATACAGTGTGTTACACCATGCCTATTACTATTCAAGAAGAGAAATCATTGCCTTAACCCGAACCCTAACCATAGCCCTGAAACTATAGAAATGTTGATTAGAATAACATTAGCCTAATTGTCTAATAGTAGCTAAGACAAACCAAAAAAAGTGTCAGCACACGCACTGAATGCCACTGGCCTGTAACTACTGTTGTAAAACTTCTGCTGGTGTACAACTGTGCCTCTGCAGCTCTGAAGTCAGATATTATTGTCAAGGATGTGTGATGATATATTAGAAACACTCCAGGCTACCATCAAATTCATACCACATGAAGAAGTGAATTAATGAAGGGTTAATATTGATTTTCCTGATGTTCATATAAGTTTTCAGTATATACAGCTATCAGCATTGCAATCAGCTTTCGTTCCATATTTAATAAAGCATGAAGATACATAGTAACTATGCTTTATTCATGAGATGGTGCATTGTAGCTACACTGTAATAAATGCACAGTATAATACAACTCTTTCACTCTCATTTACAGAATCTTTTTTGCCTGGTTCACACTCATTTTCTACCAGAGAGCATCAAAACCATTTCTGCCATTGCAACACATGATTATCAATAAATAATTAGTTAGGATTTTTTTTTACATTGAACTATTCAACCTCATGAAAATAAGACCAAGCTAATAAACAATAGGGGAAAAATATTTCCCCCTATTCGTAGTCTTAGTCCTTTTTTCCTAACTCGATCTTCACCAAGGGTGCCAATACTTTTAATACGCATGACTTTAGTAAGCCATGCATTTTGTGAATGTGTGTAAAGAAGAATGTCTCATCACTGAACTGATGTGAGAGCTCCATCTTATGGAAAGAGTCTGTAGCACACTTTCTGTGTTCTGAAAGCAGAACTGCTGCACAGTTCACACGTGGATGAATTCGATATTCCAGCAATTCACATAATCATACCTCTCATTAATGCTATTCAGTATTTTTTTTACCACAACTGTTCTGCTCTATGTGACATTACTATCTGCAGTGATGCTCATGAAAATGTAAAAAAAAAAAAGCCTTGTTTTTGCAGTTGTGCTGTGATCATGAAAATATCCTTCTTTTCTAACATGAATATCATGCTTTAGAAGTGCATTTAAATCAGTGTTTATGTACACCAGTTTACATGCACAACTGGAAACAGATTCACACCCTAACAAACAAGTAGTGCATTTAAAATAATAAGGAATAATTTTTTAACTAATTCATATGTCAAGGCAAGCTCCCGAATTCCTTTGAAACTGACTGAAGTGATCTATATCATGTATATGTGATGTGGATGAGTTATTTGCTGGCAATTTATTCCTTTTTTTATTATTAAGAAAAGTTGTTGAATATTTACAATAGAATTCATGCAATGTGTGTGTGTGTGTGTGTGTGTGTGTGTGTGTGTGTGTGTGTGTGTGTGTGAGAGAGAGCGAGAGAGAGAGAGAGAGAGAGAGACCATATGTCTGTTTTTAATCTACATAAAGGTCAGAATGTCACTTAATCACTTCTGAGGCTTTGTGGCCTGGACAAATAAAGCTCTTGGTATCAGTGTGTGTGCGCGCACACACACACACACACACACACACGCACACACACACACACACGCACACACACACACATGTTTGTATTACTATCCTTGTAATTATGTCCACTGACTGTTTACTAATTACTAATGCAGCTAATTAATGTTATGCTAGTTCTGAATCGAAAACCATCTCTCAACTTCTGTAACCAAAAGAAAATCTTTTGGCTCTTGGAGTATCTGAGGAAATTCTCAGATATTCCTGTCCTTGTGTGGACATTTGTTCCTCAACTAAATATAAAAACATGCCCACATTCACACACACTGCACACTCTGACACTAATCTTCTTAATCCTCCTGAATGATGATAGTCAGGTTGATCCATCTTCAGTTCACAAAAACAATAAACACAATCCAGAGAACAGAAGAATCTCTCTCTCTCTCTATCACACACACACACACACACACACACACACACAAGCACACTCACATACAGACAATATGCACACATTATATACTGTGACTTTAACACAAAGCAGGAAAGACTCATGAAGTTTAACAAAAACTAACAAAGCACCTATAGATTCATACTGTATGTGTGTGTACAGTGCGTCCGGAAAGTATTCACAGCTCATCACTTTTTCCACATTTTGTTATGTTACAGCCTTATTCCAAAATGGATTAAATTC
>JAQQZR010000037.1:16084417-16104052 GCA_030068235.1 Notoglanidium macrostoma | reverse complement strand
AAAACACAAAATTCAAACTCAATGTCATTATTTATCACTTATAATAATAACTGAGTTTGAAGTTTGTGTATCGTTAAGCTCCTTATAGATGGTTAATGGTTAAGGGAGTAGAGTACACCTTACAAACTGGATTCAGTTAACACAATGAATCCCCTTACATTGCCAGATTCACACTCACTTATAACTTTTTCATTACAGAGTAAGTGGACATTTGCCCCTAAACTCTTTGCCATCATCATTATCTTCGTTAATCTCCCACATTCTGATGAGGTTCTCATCAGCCATGAACAACAAGTTACTAACCTATGCGCTTGAGTTTATTTCCCATCAGACAGCAGGAATTAAAGTGATCTTTCAGTCAGAAATTTAATCTACACCATTCCCAATGGTATGCTTGGTTTCTGAAGTTTGACTCTTTAGTTCTGTGCTAGAGCTCTGAGTCTAAAATAACTAACAAATAAGTGGAGCTGGAAAGTTTTAAGGTTGAACTGCTTTATACATTTTTTGAGTGATTAGGGACAATTGCTCATTGATGCAATTTTCTAATGAACCAATCATGTGGCAGCAGAATAATGTGTAAACTCATGCAGATACAGGTCATGGGAGGAAATGTGATCTTAGTGACTGTGAGTGTCGTATGAGTGTTTGAGTATTGTAAAGTGCTGTAAAAGTCACAGTAAACAACTATAATAGATATTTACTTCAGACACTATACTTGTTTTAGTCTGAATGACTACATGTAGAGAAGAATTGTGTAAATTTGATCTTTTAAATCCAAATGTGATATCTGTATACAGTTACAAATAATACTTTAATTAAATGAAAATTAGTACTAAGATTTGGTCTGTGAATTGCAGGAACTGGTTTACAATATTTGACACATCAAACAAATCCCATCATTCTTCCATACAAGTCAAAACAGTGTCTTATTGGCTGCAAGCATTAGAGATGATACATTATAATGAGTAGCAGACTGACTGAGTAAGCACCGGGTGTTGGTCATTACGAGACATTAACAGCAGATAGAAGAGATGGCAATAGCATAAATGCTAAAAATCAATGAGAATACGCTAAAAGAGTGATGCTGTGTAGGTTACAAATACAGAGAACATTAGCCTGAAGTAATGTTGTTAAAAGTGTCAAAGAATTCCCTTACCTTCTCTCTTTAAAGCACAGAGAAAAGATTTCATTTTTACTCCACTAGCATTCACTTACACCAATACATCATTCTACAAAAATAATCAGAATAAAATCTTTTCTGCTTCCTCAGTTAGAAAATGAACAATAAAATAGCAGCAAAAACTGTAAGAGTGAGAGACAGTGATACAGCACAGATAACGATTTGTCTAGAGCTGGCAATAAAATGGAAAAGATACACACTGAACCCTCCACTCTGCACCCCCACCTCTCTCTCTCTCTCTCTCTCTCTCTCTCTCTCTCTCTCTCTCTCTCTCTCACACACTGACTCTGACCACTCTAACTCTTCCAGCATATGTGCATTACTGTCTCATTTTTCTTTCATTCTTTTATTTCTTTCATCATTCATTTTTTTTCTTTCTTTCCTTTTCTATTAGTATATAGAAAAGTATGTATATATATATATATATAAAACACACTTCTCTTTTAAGTGATAATGGAGCTTAGAATGGAAATGTTCACCATCTGCACACAATCAGATCACTAATCCCATTCTTCATCACACCAATCTGTGTTTACACTATAGTTAGTCTAAGGCTAGTTAGCTTGCTAGTGACTGTGGTTAGTGATTTAGACAATACAAAAGCCTAACAGCAGCTAGCGTGCTATCGAACCTTGCTACCTGTACACAATATAATAGCCTGATGTTATTAAGCTTGCTTTAGACTAAATTTGGCTACAATTTTGTAGCTTGAGAGGTAAATTTAGCTAAGCTTACTACTTTGTCAGCATTAGCACAACACATGTTTAAGGAGCTGGTCACCTTAATTAGTTTTGCTAAACATGGACATAATGAGACAAATTTCAGTTTCATACAGGTGAGTTAAATGTGGCTCAGAGTAAAAGGTCCACTATGTAGAATTCAGCTGAATGTCCCTTTATTAGCCCTCCCTTTCCAAGTGTGTATTAGTAATATATAAATAATAATTATAATAATTATATTAATAATCTAAATAATAATTATGATCCTGAATTTTTCTCTAATTCTTCACAGGCTTGTTAGCCAACACCAGCACTGATTCCTCTTCTTTCTTCACCCTTGTCTTCCATTCTTCTTCTTCCTTCCAGATTCATGCTGCCACTTGTAAAAATGTGAAACATGCAAGGTACTCTCTAGAGATGTACCCCTTCTGGGGTACTGTAGCAGTGCAACATGGCGGTCCCTTAGAAGAGGATCTGTGCCCTATGTAGATAGAAAGGGCTCATTCTAACCCTACGAAAACACTATGATTCATAATTACAGGTAATTATACACTAATGAAACTAATCTCTGATAATAGATTCCCTTAAGTCCTACATAGTGGACCTTTAAATGGTAAATTCCATGCCATGACTTATGTGGAACAGTTTAGACGATCCCTGTGAACATCTATTGAAAAAGATACATTTGCATTAGTCTACGGTAGTAAAGGGAACATTTCATTTTTGGCTGAACTATTCTTTTGATGGTTACTAATAGTCTGGATTATTCCAAATGGTATGCAGTACAATATATTTTATATAAACAGTAACACCCAGGAGCTCCTAAAACACAGTGTAGGTCAAATTATCCATTCCTTTAATAATAAAAATATACCTTAGCCAGTTAGATGTTTAATGTGCGATAATTTACTTCAGTGATCTAAAAACTGCTATGCGATTTTAAGAACTAACATTTCACAAAACATTGTAGCAATTTTTTAACGCACCTTTTTCTGAGCAGCAAGAGGAACCCATGGCGATTATTATACATTCCCATCACAATTAAGATCCATGGATCAAACAAGGAAGTAAGGTAATATAAAGGGAAAAAGGGAGGAAATGGGATAATGGAGGGGTAAATGGACCGTTCTGATGCATCTGGACTTCCTGATGTATGGTTTTGTCTCCATGATGCTGCCTGATCAGATTGTAAACCTCTTAAACTGCAGCTTGTCTCATTCCGCCTGCTGGACAGATGTGAAGCTCGGATTAACTGTGCCTTATTTCTTTCTTTCCTTTACACTATCTATCTATCTATCTATCTATCTAACTTGGAATGAATAATACAAAAATGCATCCTATTCTCTCTCTCTCTCTCATCAGTTAGTGTCACCCGGTGGAGGTTCTAAAATGAATGAGAACCATAATCCAATAATATCACACACACACACACATGCACACACACACACACATTTTCCTCCTTTCACCATTAAATTGCATAGAACTAGGAATCTGCTTATAGTATCATTGGCACCCTTCATAAAAATGAGCAAAAATTAACATATATTGAAAGATTATCACAGGAAGTAATTGATATTTTGTATGCAAGTATACAGGAACATTATATTGTTAAATCTCTTACGTTTTTTAAGTAGTGCACTTTCTATGAAACACTGGTTTTAAACTTCTCAACAGCTTCACAGTTAATATTTGTGATGTCTGCCTTGGTTAGAACAACAGCACTGAGTCTCTTCCTGTACTGACTAAAAGGGTTGGAGACACTTGTAGAAGGATCTTGGTTCACCCCTTCATACAAAACAAATATGCTCCTTTATATTCTTTGATTTGTGACTTTATTATCGTTTTAATAAATCCTCCAGACCAGTGTTTTTGTTTTGTTACAGATACAATCTTTTCTTGTTACACATACAAGACCACAAAAATAGTTCATGTACATACTCTAAATATTAGTGCATGAGTAATGAAGCTTCATTTGTTTTTACACATGATAATTTTCATTGACCACAAAAATTAGACTCTCCATGTCTTGAAGGCTTAATTAATTGAATCATTACACACTCTGTGTAAGAGAGTATATTAATGCTGAAGACTGACATACACATAGTATACATCATTAGGGTAAATTATTTAAAAATTATATTCACATACAGTAAGTATAATGTCTTTTACAGTTTAAATGTGTGTGTATGTGTGTGAGACTCTCACCTACGTCACTCTCTCTGTGACTCTTGATCAGCTCAGCAAGCTCAAAATTTCCTGCGATGATGGCCACCTGACACAGTATTTTAGCAGAGATCAGTCAGGTTCAAGCATTCAGAAAAGAAACATGAGGGAATTTCAAGCAGAAACAATGTCTTCATTTGCCCGATTCCACCCTGTGTACACATGCCTTTGAACACATTCATTCGATGTATTGATTTTCTGTTTGGGCTAGCTTTGAATGAGGCTGAGACTTTTATTACATTCACCATGCATTCATTCTTTTGCATTAAGTCCTGCTTTTTCATTTATTATAAGTTTTTTATTACTATTATTTAAAAATATTATAGCTTATATAACCCCAGTTCCAAAAAAATTGGGATGCTGTGTAAAATGTAAATAAAACCAGAATACATTGATTTGGAAATCCTTTTTCCAAGGACAAGATATTTAACATTCAAACTGATACAATTTTTTTGTAAATATACATTCATTCTGAATTTGATGCCTGCAAATAAGATTACATTAAGACATTGGACCAGTGATCAGAAGTTTGTGAGTTCAAATCCCAGCACCGCCAAACTGCCATTGCTGGGCCCTTGAGCAAGACCCTTAACCTTCACCGCTCACTTGTAAAATAAGATGTATGTAAGTCGCTTTGGATAAGGGTGTCTGCCAAATGACATAAATGTATTGATTTATATATTATGTATTGGTACTTCTGTTTAAATTTGCCCTTTTTGTAACTTGTCCACCCCCCATGTTGCTGTTAATGGATATAGGTTTAAAATTGTCTTTTTGTCACAACCCAGATCACTCAGGCTCTTTTGCAGATTATCTATGTGTATTTTTTTTAATGTCACTTTGGATGGGAGCATTTACTAAATGACAAGTACATGAGCCTGAGCCTGTGATATTACCACTGCCACAGAGGGTTTGTCTGTTTGTTTGCTTGTTTGTTGGTCTGACTCTACCAAACCGATTTCCATGACACTTGGTGGAAGGGTGTAGATTGGGCTATTAAAAGTAGTCTCTTTTGCTAATGTTGTGAGATACGTCATTTACCCTTGGCAGACGTCTGTGCTCGACAATGCCATACATCTTACAATCTAGTAGATGGCAGTAGAGTTCAATAGTAACAAAACATAGCCAATGTAGAAATAAAATGATTCTATTTGAAATATATCCAATATATGTCGAGTGCCCTATTAGTTCCTTATTATTTTTGCTTTGTTGCATAAATATAAGGTTAACACTTTATTGTAAGTTTTTAACCCAACTATGAGCAAAGTATAGCTAAACATCTGTACTCACACATTTCTATAAAAGTACAACAGAAACCTTCCCCATTGCTGCTCTACCTCTACTATAAATCTCATAAATGAGTGTATTGTAGGCATAGGCTTATTTTACCCTCAACCACTTTTTACATACTAGCCCAGGAACTAAATACATCCTTACACTTTTTACAGGAACAGGAAGTGAAAAAAAAATGGGAAAAAAGGAAGTAGACCAACCTGAAATGGAGTTTGGCTGTTGTAGTTCTTTACCTCCTTATCAGCTCCCCGAACAAGCAGCACACGAGCACATTTATCCTTGAGTAACATGCAAAGGAGTAAAATGTAAAGAAATGTAACGGACCTTTATAAACTTTTTGATAGTAAACATCCCCCACAAACCTGGTTGTAGAGAGCACAAATGTGCATCGCTGTGTTTCCTGATGCATTCTGGGCGCTCATGTCAGCTCCGTAAAACAGGAGATGCTCAAGATGCTGGACATGACCATGTCGACAAGCCTGGTCACACACACACACACAGATCATTGTTTACAGATAATATTATACAGTGAGGAGATTTTAAGCTTTGTATATTATTCATGAATAGCAAGAGAAGCAAAGAAAGCACAAATCTGAGTGCACTCTCACTATCACATTATTATCTTCTTTCCTCACTTTGTATATGGATCATTCCTAATCTTTGATGGGAATTTTATGCTAATTCCACTTCATCAGGTGCACATCATATACATACTATCATGACTGATCCATCACCCAAATATTGTTTCACCAATGGTCTTCTATGACCTACATCTTACTTATACAAAATAAAATGGCCATTAAATGTAATACACATGAGGTCACAAAATCATGGCCACCAGATGGCAGCATGGCTTTGTAAAATATGAAACTATATCTCCATTTATTACTTTGACATTTTGTCAATTCCAGATTACGGGCAAATTCATCAGCTGTCAAATAAAAGGTGTGACATTTATCAGCTCAGAAAGACCCATCTATCTTGTATTTTATACCACACTTTGACTGAATTCTTGAATCTGATTGGTCAGAAGATAATTTGTCTATAACAGCATAGTTCAGACAGTAGTCCCAGCTATAACATGAACGGTTATATTTATGGTTATATATATTAATGCACTCATTCTAATACGATGTTGTTTCTATAGTAACAGCTCATAGACAGAGACTTGCACGGTGGATGGTCCACATAATCTAAGACTAATAAACAGATTAAAAAAAATGTGTTGTTTAACAAAGCAAAATGTATAATCATTGATGTGGTGACTTTTTTTTAGATATTTGTTTAACTATTTAACATTTATGGAAGGAATCGCTGCTGTAAGTGTTTCAGTCAAAGTCTTCCAGCACAGGAGAGAGAGAGAGAGAGAGAGAGGGAGAGAGAGAGCGAGAGAGAGTGAGAGAGAGAGAGATAGAGAGCGGGAGGATGGTGAGGAATGACTGTTTATCGCAACTATAATGTAAGTGAGAACAGGAACTAACATCTCTTGGATGATATATAAGATAAAATCAGACTAAACTAATGAAATGCATGATTGTTCAATATTAAACTAAACATTGAAACTGTCAAATGCTGTGGTGTAAGCAGAATAACGCACTCTGGACCATGGTGTTAATAAAAAATAATGCTTCTGCTGCAGTACTTTTGGACAGAAAGGATGCAGTGTACACTGACAAGGCAGCAGTGTTAGCAAATCTCTAAATGTCAGTCTGGATTTACTCTCAGCCTCAGACCCTCCACCCACAGATCGTCTGACACATAGCTTACCATGACTATTAGAAAGGTGTCAGTTATATTTGCCAGTTTTTGTTGGTCCACTGTGCTGTTCAGTGAACTTTTCAGAGCACAAGACTGACTCTCAGAAACATTTTGTGAGGATTACGGTATACCTACAGTTTGCTTAGATCTTAGGCTATATACGCACTAATACGTTTTAGTTTTAAAACACATAACTTTCACGCTACATTTACACCGGTTGTCCATACTACTTCTGAGTTTTCACACTGCTAAAACAGAGAGTTTTGAAAATACTGCTGACCCTGCTTTAGTTTGAACACGTTTTAGTGTGGATTGCCAGAAACGTAGAGTTTTGGAAACGATCATGCAGACAGCTGTTGTGCAATTAAATTCTGCATTTGCTAATAGACAATCTGCTTCCTGTTTATACCAGCATACACATGCCCAGTGTATGTGAATGGTCATGTGATATGTTTTCAAAGTTTTCAAACTTTCTTGTATGGTCAGAGATTATTTCTAGTACGGAGATAAAATACTCATCTGAACGGAGATAATTTTTGTTCGCCGATTTAAAAAAAACAGGTATTCATGTGGATGTAGCCTTAGTCTCAGCTACTATATTAGTGTGGTCTGTAAGAAGTACAGTAAACCATGCATGCTTGAGCACTTGCAATATGCCCTATTCCTGGGTTCTTGACAACATATAGTGATGAAAACTACCAACTGTCAAATCCTTGCTAGAGGTCTCATTTGCAAAACTAGTCAGGATATGACTAATTTACATTGCTTACACACACACACACACACACACACACACACAGTCTCAAATGAGCTTTCTCATACTGGAAAACTGGCATCATTCAAAAACAAAGATTCATTTTCATTATTTTGTAAAATATTGTGTGTATATGCATCACGTATAGATAACATACACAGATTTATCTATAATATTCTGTGCTCAAAATTGTTGTCAGACCTCCCCAGTTCAACAAACACACACCAGAGACTCCAACTCCCATGAGCTCTCACTCCCACTCACGAGATCTGTTTCCTCGGAATTCTAACTGAATGCACCTGCATCCAATTAACCACGAGGCACAGGACTCAAACTATATACACACACTCACACTCCTGCCATTTGCAAAGCAATAGTTTGCCCATGTGTCTGCTATCTGCCAAGCCTTTATATTTCAAGTGTTTGCTTTTTGGTTTTTGACTAAGTGTTTGTTTCCTGGTTTCTGAGTTTGCCTGTTCACATATCGACTGAATCTTGCCTGTTTTCAGATATTGTCTTTTTGGTACTGTTGTCGGATTTGGTACTTTTGCCTGTGTGTTTTCTGTAATAAAGAAAAGGAACAGCAACTGTGTTCACTCCTGGTCTGCAGTCCTGAGAATTATCATGCATTCGCCACAATTCGATCTCTGACTTTGTTTTGTTACTTTGACACTGACATTGTGCTTAGCCTTTAATATACCTGTTTGTCATTTCTCCTGAACTCAACCTGACTGGACTTTTGGATAATGGTGTCTGCTAAAGAGCCTTAATTAAACTCCTGCTGCATTAATATTCTTATCTGTATTTGGATTTAAACTGGAAGTGGATGTGGACTATACCAGAAGGGTTTATTTTATTTATTTATTTTATTTATCATTTTCCATGCTCTGGAAAATGGGTCTGCTGGAAAAGAAGCCATTTTTTCATTTACAAATTATAACAACTGTATTTTTTTTCTATTTATTTATTATTTTGATTTTGATTACATAACTTTATTTAACTAGCTCAACCAGATGTCCTGTGCAGTAAATACACAAGTTAATATTTTTTAATTAATTAAAATATTATTTTTGGAGAGCCCAGCAGATCAATTCAATTCAATTCAATTCAATTCAATTTTATTTGTATAGCGCTTTTAACAACAGACATTGTCTCAAAGCAGCACATAAATCCTTCCATGTGCATGGAGCATCTGGTCTATAAATATAAAGCATTTCTATTCTTTGTCCAGAAATATGGCATTATTCTGGAGCTCAGTAAGGCAGTCTTGCCAGTGTAAAGCAGGGTTGCCCGGTATAGTATCTGTGTATGGATGGACACTGCAAATCAGAAATGTGCACCACTGTTGAGTTGTTTCCAAGGAATGGCTGAGGCATAAAAGAAGAAAAAGAAAAGAAAGGCTGTTTTATGCAGTTTTTAAATTATAGCTAGAGTAGGAATTTTGGCAACCCTACAAGCTAACATTACAGCTGTTCTTTTAAAACCGCACATTAATGTAAAAACCTCACTCTTGCATGACTGTTGTTTCATTCTTCAAGATCCCGATGCACAAACCAAGTCTGAATCTGGGAAGATTTCTAAAGAAACGACATCAACAACAAATACAGTATTCTTTTAGCATGCATTATCTGTTCAATTCTGAATCATCATATTCGGTTACACCTCTACAGCGTGAGTGATGTGAAGCAATGTAAGATGTGCCATTATTCAGCCCATTTTTTGGGGGGATTTTCCCCCAACTTTCTCCATAATTTGGTCATGTCCAATTCCCACCCATCAGAGGACTCTCCCCGTCACACAACAACCACCAACCAGGGAGGGCGAGGGCTGTCACGTGCTTTCTTTGAGTATCTTTTCGAACTGCTGTACATGCAATACCAGAGGGCAGAATAACACACTCATAGTACTGTGCTATCCACCCATGCATCAGCTCACAGATGCCCATGACTGGCTAGTGTTGCTATAATTGACAGGAGAGAGAGAGTATGCCATGCCCCCTCCTTGAGAGCACACGCCAATTTTGCTCTTTTGAGCTCTTGACCATGGATAGCTATGGCATCAATTGGATTCAAATTTACAATCTCCCCATGATAGGTCGAACGCTTTTCTGTTGCCCCACTCAGGCGCTCCATCCAGCTCATATTTAGTCAGGAAATGCCAGACCTTTCTCCAATGTCTAGATGAAATGTGCCAGTGGCTAAAAATCCTATAATAGAAATAACCTAATACTTAACCTGTAGCAGACAAATTTGACAGTTGAGCGACTCATCACTCTCAGCAAAGTGTTAGATGTGCCTTTTATATGAGTTTACTTTACATTCATCTGTATTACCTGCCTGCAAACTGCTGTGAGCATTAAAATCAGTAATGGCACTGTCATTTATGCTGATACGATTGACAACAAGGGGAATGAAGGTGGCTCACAATCAGTTTTACCACTAGGGGTTACTGCATATACTTGGTCACAAGAAGAACATGCTCTCAAATTACATTCTATTCACATTTCACAATCTAGAAATGTGTGCATGCATTGTTTTATTTACTAGCATGGTATTTTAACCATTTTCAATGGAACTGTCATAAAGGTATTTTATGGAAGATTTCATATGGCAAGATTGGTTGAGAGTTGATCATGCTTTAAATGATTAAATTACAAATTCGAACCAACCCTCAACTTACTACTGTCTAGCATTCACCCAGAATTCATGAGTGAGATGCACTTGACAATATAATTGTACAATGATTGTATAATGTTATTTAGTATATTCCCCCCACCCCAGCACATCCTTGAGACTAGAGACTTGACTTGTCTTTGCCATGCAGTGCTGCAGTGTTCAGCTTTATTGGATGCAGTAATCAGGGTTAATGCACTCTGGCAGAGAGAAGATTGACCCTAAACAAATTACCGTTCTAAAATAAGAAATAACAAAGTGATGAGAGAATACTTTTGTTTCATTGCTTGTCTTTGTGTGGTGTGGTTCGTTTTGTGTGTTTTTAATATCCTTTATACTTTAGAAAATATGTTAGCATCTTACAAGCACTGTACTTAACACATATTAATGAAGAATGATGGAGAAATATCATTTTTAGATAGTTGATGGATAAAAACGGTTCTTGGTACTGGACTATGATTGTACTATACCAGAGGTCAAAGGTCACCTGATGAACTTCATGCCAGCCATTCTCATCCTGGCAGCTGATGCTTGCATGCTCATGGAGAAGGAGCTCGCAGCAGCCTGAGTCTCCACCCACCATGGCAGTGTGATATAGTGCCGACAAACCACGACTGTCCTTGTAATCTGGTGACGCCCCCAACTCCAGCAGAGTCTGATGGGAAAATAACACTGTATTAACTCATGTTAATTTAAATAATCTTATCTTTACCCCAATCTCTCCTCCATCTTTTTCTGGCTGTGCTTGAAATGCATATTCTATATACCACTCATACTTCCATCAGTAACCCATCCTTAAGTAGTATGTACTATGTGGACAGCATTATTGTAGTATGGCCAATTTACATAAAATTATATAACACTGCATCCCAAAATGCAACATAGTCATAAAAGGTGAACGGAAAGCTTGAGAAGGTGAAAAACCTGATGGGAAAAAATTAATTAAGTGCTAATTATAAAGTAAAGCTAGGTTTAAATATAACTAATATAATTTAATAATATATATAAGTGATAAAGATACAGAGTGGTACAGAATATATCATGAAGTTGTTTGTTTTAAGGGTCGAATACAGAACACATGACTATGCAACAAGGACAAGAGGCTGTCATGCAAAACAACTTCAAACAAAAAATTCACTTAAGTTTGGGTTTGGTTACACTGATTTACTTCAAATGACCATGGATATATTAAAATTGACAAGAGAGAGGATGAGGGAAGGTCAGATGGGAAGTAAGTAGATCAAACAGTGGACACTAAAAACACTGAGATAGTGGGCCTGGCAATAATGTTGTTGGAGATTAAATTTCATTTATTATTATTAAGATTACTAATCACTTATCATAATAACATTGCCAGCAAAGCTATATTTTGATTTATTCACACTTAATGTTGTTAATGCTTATAAGCATAATTCATTAAAAAAAGAGGTTGTTGTGTGTTGTTATTGCCCACAACTGAGTTTAAAAACTCTGCAAATGTGTGAAGACCAAAGTTGTAGTGTTATTAGCTTTAAATGTTGCACTAAAAAATGTGGCTTTTTAGTAAGCTTGGGGCATATTCTAAGTTGGCAATTAAGTTACTTAAGTTCAAAGTAACTTCATCATCAATTATCTTCTCACTTGCTTAACTTAATTTTTTAGTCAGTCCATTTTTCCAAATGACCCACTTCCATGCCTCTATTTTGGAAAAACTGGTCTGGTGATTCCAACTGTCTGAGCACTACTTTAACCCACAGTTAATTCTGAGGTCTGAATACTATAAAGTATTTTCATATTAACTCCTTATATCTCAACTCCAAAAACAGCAAAGTGTGAACAAGCTAAAAACTTGATATCCTTATTCAGTGTCATAGCTTTGCTTGTTACTTGATATAGAAGAGAAAATAGCTATCTTATTTATGTAATTGCACCTATCTTTGTAAGATTTCTTTAATTCAATTCAATTCAGTTTTATTTGTATAGCGCTTTTAACAACAGACATTGTCACAAAGCAGCTTCACAAAAGTATATAAATTCTGAATATAAACTTATGAATGTATACATTTATCTATGTATATCCCTAATGAGCAACCTGTGGTGACGGCGATGGCAGCGAGGAAAAACTCCCTGAGATGGCACAAGGAAGAAACCTTTAGAGGAACCAGACTCAAAAGGGATCCCATCCTCATCTGGGTCACACTGTATAGTGCAATTACAACTAACACACTTTAATACTATTGCCAAGTTTTAGAGTGGAAGACTGTTCATGGTTCATGGACTGTTCTTTACATTGCACTGCTTATTCAAAATTAAGACTAAAATGTATTTTGCCTTAAAACCATTTTCTCTTTACCCACAAAAACATTTGGCTTGTAAAAATACAAAAATGAAGCTGTATTGGCTAATCTACAGATGAACACGATTGTGTGATATACCAAATGATCATTCTTTCACATCTTTCACATTGCATACTACTAAAAGGAATAGTAAATCTGCTGTATATAGTGATAGAGTATACACAGTATCCATTCTGAAAACAGCCTCTGCCCTTTCATACCATTAATGTGTACTTGTTGTTAGAGCGAGCTGCTCGGTGCAGGGCTGTCATGCCATCTTTAGCTCTGAAGTCCAGATGAGCTCCTCCATTCTTTAGCACCTTAATGATGTCAGCCATGTTCTCAAGGTGGGCAGCGGACGTCAGCGGCGTCTCTGTGCAGGAATCATGAACACACACACACAACTTTAATTCACAGAGGAATTTGCTTCAAGACTCATAATTGTGTAACAATATATGTGTAAGTGTTCAAGTATTCTAGAGCAATTTGCCAGTGTATTAAAAACAACTCAATGCCATTTATTAATCAAAGTTGCATTGAAATGAGCAGAGAAGTGAGTGTCCGGAATCACATATAGATGAATCTGGATCTGACTCATGATAGTGCCATATAACCTCAAAAGGAACAGTGATTTGAATGCAATTGGTTATGTAGATTCAGCTGCATGGAATCAGACTCTTAGCCACTTGTCCCATCTTTACATGTCATACGCATACAACATACATTTACCCTCATGCACTGTACACATAATTTACATGAAATATGCCATAATAAAAGTAGATGATGTGATGACTCACAAGGAAGGAAAGTAGTTACTTATAGTGTAGTACTTTACTAATGATTAGTTTATATTCCCATTATCATTATATTTGATTAATTGATATTGAGTCCCATTATTTAAGTTTAATTGTGTTACACTCACTCTGGACAGAGATTATTTGGTCATAAAGATACAACAATGATGAAATCTCTGACTTCGGTATCTGCGTTCTATTTGGAAAGGTTCTGGCATTTTGGTCAAAAATGAGTTAATGATAAAAATCTGTGCTTTTTCAGAGCTTTTTTCTTTTCAGTTTGCAATGTTTTGGGGTGTAATATTTGGATTAAGAATTAAGTTCTCTTTCTTAACTCACAGATAAACTTAACTGGCAGAACTAAGGTTCTGGCAGCCATTCATCATTCAGGATGAACATAGCAACAAGGTTGGCCTATATAAATCAATATCAATATTCAATTTTAACTCTGACAGAAAAGTGTGAGAAGAACAATCTTCACAAGTTTCAGTATGGTGAACAAGAAGAGAAAGTAGAGAAAGCAGAGTTTTATCCGAAAGTCTTCAGTGCAGCAGAAAGTGAATATTGTGGCATTGGGTCGCATTATCACATTACTATTAAATATTACTGACTTTAGCTAGCAACCAAGATGTTTCCAGTGTAACTGGGGACTGAAGGTGGCACAGGTGGTTCATCAGAAAAGAATGAAGCAGGAGTTGAGGCGGTGTAACTCGTATGTTTGTATAAACTCTCCTTATGGCTCATTGACCTGCCATCCTGATGTTAACCTCCTTAGTGAGTCACCACATTCAGTTCCACCAGTCTTGGTTGGTTTAGCTCACCTGCACCTGGGCACCATGGCATGTGTCCTGGCTAATGGATACATTCCTGTTGCTGTTGTTTGTCTTGTGTTTAGTGGTTACAGACAAAGAAATCTGTCAGATGTACAGTGGCCAAGCACTGAGTACACCCTACAGACTTCATGTAGACATTGTATAGCACCATCTGGGATACAAGCCAATCTTCTGGCCCTGTCCCCTTGCTTTTATGGAGTCCAGGATATCACTGATTTCAAATGACAACAAAGTCATTACTCTGTCCCAAGAAGTTCAGTTATTCTTCGGCAAAGGCGCTATTGAAATTAGACAAAATAGAGGGTGCCATAAAACTTCTGTTTTCTTGTACCAAATAAAAACTGTTTTGAAGCTTGAACTAGTTCCTGAAGAGCCTCCCAATGCTATGAGTAAAATATATTGTTCACACTGTGCAGCCACAGGACTGTTTCACATCTGTGGGCCTGTGCCATGCTTACATTTTCCCATTGCCTGAGAACTTCCAAGGTCGGGCATTCACATTCACAAACTCCTACCTTTTGGTAGGTGCGTACAGGTTGCCTTGTCTCCTCTGATAGCAACTAGAATCAGAATACTGCCAAGTCAGGATGACAAACTCCTTTGTACTCTAACCAAGAAGCAGGTTGTCCAGAACTTTCTGCTAGCTATCATTTCAGCTAATAGATTTGGAAAGTGCTATTCTCTGAAAACAAGCTTGCCTTGTATGCTTTAGTTGCCAGATGACTCAGAAGTTACCTTGACGAATACAGGTTTTCTGCCCATTAAGATATAACCTTGTGAATCAGTCTAGTTACTTTGAAGCCTTCAATGAGGATAAGCCTGCAGAAGCCTTGCTGCCCATGGTGTGTGATCTGCAGTGGTATTTGGACTGGAGGGCAGCCATTAGAGCCTCAGACTGCTAATGGTAGGTGGCATCACTTTAGCCTACAGACATGCTGGATACCTGGCTCATATTGTGACTTGCCACTTTAGGAACATCTACTCTGATTGGACCTGATTAAGGGGTCAGTCCAGGACATTTGTTTCACTGCTAAACAGGTGTCACCATACACCTTATTCAGATTTTAATTAAGGTTATCATAGTTCATCCCAGTCATAGAAGTGCACCTCTCAGCACCTTTTATGAGAAGGGTAAGTTCTGTTCTGTATGCCACACTGGCGGCAGACACTATCAAGGTATTATACACCATCCCTGGCTAATAGAAGTGGTGAACTTAAATGCTATATACATAAGAAATTGTGGTTCTGTGAATTCCATATATAATCCCCAGGGATCTTTGTTATTCAAAAACTGGGCTAGTTTGACGAAAAGTTTCTAGCGAATAACAGCAGAATTTATTGAGAATACTGCAAAATGCATCATTACCTGACCTTAATGGAATATTTCAGTATGTGAGTGCACACACACAAGGGGTTATTCATGTGTTATACACAACTAGTAGTGGTTAATACGGGGTTCACAGAACCACAGTATCACTAATTAGCATTCAACCTACAGGAATCTGTTATGATCTGTACCTGAATTGAATGCTAATTAATTATGCTGTGGTTCTGTGAATCCCATATTAACCACTACTGGACACAGCAGGATCACTGTGGTTTCAGGATGGGTTTATGACCACCATGACAACCTTCTTCCTATAGCAGCGGTTGATGGAGCAGCCAGAATTGTATGATGGGTTAAAGGAACATCTGTACATGTTTTTGCTTCATTGTCATCTGTTTCGGGAGAGCATGGTGGAGCCTAGGCCTTCAGACCTCATCTGGGTGTGGTGCATGATATGTTGGCTCACAGGACCCGCACTCATGTTCTTGGAGAACCTCATCACAATGGAGCATCCATGTCTATGGAATCCTGTGGACTTGGTGAGATACTCGCATGGTTCTACAGAGCCTTCAGGAAGGCAACCTGCATCCCAGAGTTCCCTTGGCAGGCTAAGAAGGCAGCCTGTATTCCAGAGCTCTTTCCTGTGGTTCAAAGTGAAGCACCTGCTCCAGAGCCCCCTCCAATGGCTGAGATGGAGGCAACAGCTCCTGAGCCCCTCCAGTGCCAAGACGGAGGATGATGTTGTTGCCCCTCTGCCAGGTTTTGAAGACGATGTTGTCACTAAGTCCTAGTTCATTCCTGAGTCCAAGATCATGCCTGAGTCCAAGTCCAAGCATGGAACATGATTGTTCCAAGATGGCGGTGCGGCAGTAGCATGCAGCGGCCAATCCAGATCCGAAATGGTGCTATTTTGTTTCTTGGCCCGACTCCTACGGTATACGGACACCAAAACAAATTGTGTTCATGTCTACCCATGACAAATATTACTGAAAATTAAGGAACATTCAAAAACTGACCTGCAGGATGACCAATGGAGACACTACGCATTCTCGGGTTGCTGCGGAAACCAGGCCTTCAGTCCTCCTGATGCCTGATGCCAGTGGCCGGAGGAGGGTCCACCAAAAGCGGTGCGCGAGGAAGCGGAAGTGCGACAAACAGGTGTGCTAGGGTAAGAGCTATTCCTAGCCGGCCAGCTCTCCTTTCTATTCTGCTGTCCAATGTCTGCTCCCTGAACAATAAACTAGACTACATCTGACTCCATCAGCCTACCCAGAGCGAGTTTAGAGATTGCTGGGTCTTTGTTTTCACAGAGACATGGCTCAGCGACAGAGTTCCGGATGCCACCATTCAGCTAGCCAGGATCACTGCATTTTGTGTTGACAGGAAAGCAGCTCTGTGCAGTAAGAGTCACAATGGTGGCTTGTGTGTTTATATCAACACGGAATGGTGCAAGTTACTATGGGTCTAGTTACGCCTCATCGTTTGTGGAGTTTGAGACTGTTAGATGCAGACCATTTTATTTACCTCAGGAATTCACCGCAATGCTCATTGTTGGAGTGTACATTTTCCCCAGCGCTAATGCTAAATATGTGCTCTGTGAGCTGTACAGAGCTACTGACAAGCTGCAGAATGCACACCCCGATGGACTGTTTATTGTCACCGGAGATTTCAACAATGCAAATCTCAAGTCAATGCTCCTGAAATTCCAAAAGTGTGTGGACTTTGCAACGAGAGGGACAAATGCGCTAGATCTTGTTTACACAAAAATTCCCGGTGCGTATCGCGTGGAGCCCCGCCCCCACATCAGCTACTCAGATCACATCTCTGTTATGTTAATGCTAGCATACAGACCGCTCGTCAGATACACCAAACCAGTTCTGAAGCAGGTGAGAACCTGGCCAACAGGAGCCATCTCTGCTCTTCAGGATTGTTTTGAGCACACTGACTGGTATATGTTCAAGGAGGCTGCAACCAATGGTGACAACACTAACTTGAAGGAGTACACATCATCAGTGACCAGCTACATCAGCAAGTGCGTAGATGACTTTCATCCCGTTGCACTTACACCCATCACGATGAAGTGCTTCGAGAGGCTTGTCATGAGACACATCAAGACCCTGCTGCCTCCCTCACTGGACCCCCTGCAAGTTCGCCTATCGCCCCAACCGGTCTATGGACGACGCTATTACCACCACCCTTCATCTGGCCCTCACACACCTGAACAACAAGGACATATATGTACGAATGCTGTTCATAGACTTCAGTTCAGCATTGTACACAATCATTCCTCAGCACCTGATTGGGAAGCTGAGCCTGCTGGGCCTGAACACCTCTCTCTGCAACTGGAAGTGAATTTCCTGACTGAGAGACCTCAGTCAGTCCGGATTGATAACAGTATCTCCAGCACCACCACACTGAGCACTTGGGCCTTCAGGGCTGTGTGCTCAGTTCACTACTGTTCTCTCTGCTGACTCATGATTGTACAGCAATGCACAGCTCAAATCACATCATCAAGTTTGCTTGAGCAAGGTCTGTAATCCTCAACTGCTCACTTATATAGAATGCATGACAAATGTTAGTCACTCTGGATAAGAGTGTTTGCCAAATGACAGAAATGTAAATGTAAATGAGCCTACTCCAGCCACAGTCGCAGAGCCAGAGCCCATTCCTGCACCAGTTACTGAACCAAAGCCCACTCCTGTCCAAGCCAAAGAGCCAATTCCTGTCCAAAACAAAGAGCCAGTTTCTGTTAAAGCCACAGAGTCATTTCAAGTTTCACAGATCCAATCACCTCAGTCCAGCCTGTTTCTGCTCAATTGTCAAGGTATCTCACCATGCTCTCTCTGGCCTGTTCTAGTTCCAGTTCCTGCTCCCATGCCTGAGTTTCTGTCCACTTCCTAATCTAGGTAAAATTTGGCATGGTGGTGTATAGTGCCTTGCCCGCACCTATGCACCCAGGACCCCCAGGGAGCAATCTCGTTGGGCGGTCCAGGAGTAGCGCCTTGGTGGGGGGGTATGTCACAGACAGGAGGTCTGTCACAGTGCGCTCTGTGAACTCGGCCTCCCATTATCATCGTCATGCATGACATGGCAACACACACTTCCGTGGTATTCCACATGCTGCAAACTACTACAATGGACTACAGTTCCCAGTATGCTTTCAACCAAGATGGCCGACACACACTCCCTGGCCAATGTATCATGTGACTGGATGTAGGTGTATCCAATTCACGCAAACACTCACACAGAGTTTAAAAGACCCTTAGTTTCACAGTGACTTCCTGAAGCATTAGTTTAGCCTCAGTGTCTGCTATTGCCAAGCATTTGATCTTGTATCTGTTATTCTGGTTTCAGACTCTGGTTTTCTAGTATTTAGATCTTGTCTTTTTGCCTACCTTGTGTTCTGTTTGCTAATTGCCTGACCTTGTTTCTGTTTTTGGACTCTGATATTGCCTACTGATTTTGTTCTTTTACCTTTGTGTATAAATAAACATAGTTTGCATTTACTGCCATCTCCTACCTCCACATGTGTCCAGCCACACCCCACATACCTGATAGAATCTTGTAAATTATCAACAATTTTAATCAAGAGCACTTGAGTTAGCTGATACTAAAGTAACAAAAGTGTATTCAATAATAATATACCTGTGATTTGCCTTGCGGAAAGTATTATTTGTCAGATCTCTGCTGTTAGGGGCACCAGCAGCTATAGTTAGGTGTATACCGGGAGCCAGGGTGCCGGACATAGCAGGCAATCTTAGGGTCCT
>JAQQZR010000037.1:16063130-16076675 GCA_030068235.1 Notoglanidium macrostoma | reverse complement strand
TAGCGTGAATTCTAGCGAACTCATGAACGAGCGACGGGCGCCGCTCGACTTCCGTGTTTATACCCCCGGCCCGGAAGTGGGGTCCTGGCAACGGAAGTGGGAACAGCTGTGCGGGAGGCCGTAGCCGAGGCAACGTCGGGTGTGTCCCTACTCCTGTGCCTGTTCCGAGGAGTGGGAACCGTGACAATAATGCTTGTTAAACATTCAATATTTTTCTTGTGTATCAACAAAACACACTCAAAAGCCTTCACACAACCCATGTGAAACAACACAATCACATTTAAAAATAACAGATGATGATGCAAAGTGCTTTATAAACAAAGTAGTTAGAGGACAATACAAGAATACATTTAAGAAACAAGGTGTTAATAGGGTATAATGAATAGCAAGAAGGACAAAGCAATGAAAAGAAAAACACAAATAAAGTAAAAAAAATAGATACATGTAAGTTAAAAGCCTTTAAAAAGGATAAAAATAAAATAAAATAAAATAAAAGTGTATGGGGTGGACTTGACAACATTGATTTAAAAACCTCAGACTGAGCTAAAAGCAAGAGAAAATGGTGGGTCTTTAAATTTAAATTTAAAACAATCAGTTGTGGTACAGGATCTGATGTGAAATGGGAGACTGTTCCAAAGTTTGGAGGCAGCAACAGAAAAGGCATGGTCACATTTAGATTTCAGTCCTGAACGGGAACTTTGAGAAGTAGTTGAAGATGACCTATGTGAAACCAGGGGCAGAAATCATTCTAATCCATTCTAAACCATTGAGAGCTTTAAAAACAGTAACATTTTAAAATCATGGGGTAATTCCAGTTTGTTCTGCTGAGTAAATTGTAGGGTCCTATGTACCAGGCTTCCTACAGCTAAGCTGTCCTCTCTGGTCAGGGGTAGAGAGCCACACACGGTCTCCAGGGTTGAACTGTGGCCCTTCATCCTGATGTCCGTGAACCTGAGTCCGTGAGTCCAGAGATGATTTGTCGTTCCTGTATGCCATTTCTTTCCGTACATTGTCATTCAGTCCTTGATGAACCATGGCCTTCGCAGAGCCATGGTTCGCTCCAACCACTCTTCACATGCGGAACTTGAATGCATAGTCCACAGCCCTTCTTTCTGTGGCCTTCATGGCCATAGTCCTTCTACCTTGACATACAGACAACTGTCTCTCACTAACCTCCTTGCCTTCAGGAGTGTGGTCAAAAACATGCCAGAACAGGCTGATGAAACGCTCGTAGGAGGACACTAGTTTGCCCCCTCTCCCCCAGACTGCCGTAACCCGGAAAAGTGCTCTGTCTGTGAGGATACAGAGGAAAAGAGTGATTTTGTCATGGTTCATTAATTCCTGTTGTGCTGCGAAGTATAGTTGACACTCTAACAGGAAACCTCGACGTTGGGCTGGATCTCCTGTAAACTTTTCAGGTTGGATGAGCAGGGTTTTTCCAGACTCCCATGAAGCCACAGGTGGAGCGATCTGGCTGGTCAGCTGGGCCAGGCTGGCAGTGAGTTGTTGCACCTGAGAGGCTACTTCCTGAAGCCTCATATCTTGATCTCCGATGAAGCTGCCTTGTGCAGAAAGTGAGTCTCGGAGGGAGGTTTAGTCTGCTACATCCATGTTGTGGATTCTGTCACGAAAACCAGGCCAGGCAGGATGCATATGCAGTTCAATCAGTGTATTAAAATAATCCGGCAAAGGTAACAGAATCGGCAGGCAGGAATCATGTTCAATAAACAGGCAAAACTTCATGTGATCAACAAACAGAGTACATGTGACAAAGGCAGAGTTACTAGTCCAAAAACTTGGAACAGAGTCAAAAAACCAGAAGAGCAATCACAAACACAAGGCTTGGCAATAGCAGACACACAAAGGATCAAGACTAATGCCTCACGATGCAAACAACAAACAAAGAACCTTTAAGAAGAGTCCAGGGTGTGTGAGAGTGAATGGAGCATATGAGCATGTCAGTCATGTTGTCTCCGCATGCACAAAACAAACTTGTCATCGATGGGCTTCAACATCAGACGACCATATTGGGTTCCACTCCTCATTCTTGGCTGACCAAAGTGGAACCTGATGTGGTCTTCTGCTGTTGCAGCCCATCCACCTCAAGATTTGGTGTGTTGTGCATTCTAAGATGTGTTTATGCTCCTCACAATTGAAAACTCTTTCTTATTTGAGTTACTATACAGTGCCATGAAAAAGTAATTGTCCCCTACTGAGTTCCTCTTTTTTTGTTGATTAACAACTCTTAATTTTTTCTGATCTCCAAGTAAATTTATTATAAGACAAAAGACAAACTGATTAAAGACAATACACAGTTGTCAAGTGATCTTGTGATTTCTTGAAGAACAAAATCTCACGAAAACCTCTATCACCTGTGTGAAAAAAAAATTATGCCCCTTAGTCACTCAATGAACCATATTTAATTGATAAAAGGTTTCAATTAGACTAGCCACACCCAAGATGTTTACCTGCCAGCCCTTTTGAACATAGACATCACTTAAATACAGCCTTTCCAGCAATGTGAAAACCTCAACATAGCACACTATGCCTCACGCAAAGAAAACTCCAGAAAATCTGAGAAAGTAAGTTATTGAAATATATCAGTCAGGAAGTGGTTACACATCAATCTCTCAAACTCTGAGATTCCAGAAAACCATGATTAGAGTCATCATCTTTAAATGTAGAAACCATGGAACAGTGGTAAATCTACCCAGAAGTGGTAGGCCTTGGAATATTACTCCAAGAGTGCACAGAAAACTCACCACAAGACACTGGGCAAAAATGGTATGTATGGGATGGTGGCAAGGTGAAAACCACTGCTAAGCAAGAAGAACAGAGTCTTGCCAAAAAATCCTTGATGATTCCCAAAACTTTTTGGGATAATGTTCTAATGACCGATGAGTCATACAAGATAATACAGCTTTCCACAATAACATGCGTGTGTGATGGTGTGGGGATGCCTTGCTGCTTCAGGGCCTGGACCACTTGCCATAATTGAAGGGCCGATGAATTCAGCTCTCTACCAAAAATTACTAAAGGAGAATATCCGGTCATTAATCTGTGATCTGAAGCACAAGCGTAATTGGTTTTTGCAGCAGGACAACACAAGTCTACTTCTGAATGCCTGAAAAAAATAAAAAATTTGGGAGTGGCCTAGACAATGTCTTAACTTTGAGCCCCATTGAACCCCATTGAGATGTTGTCACAGGACCTAAAAAGGGCAGTTCATATTCAAGAACCCTCCAATGTGACTGAAATAATGCAATTTTGTGGAGAGGATGGGCCAAAATTTCTCCACAGCGATCAAAGGCTGATCTCCTTTTATTAGAAGCATTTGATTGCAGCTGTTGATGATAAAGGTGGCTCAACCAAGTATTAAGCTTAGAGGGCAATTATTCACACAGTGATATAGGTTTTGGGGAGATTTTGTTCTTCAATAAATTACAAGATCACTTGACAATTGTGAATTGTGTTTACTCAGTTCGTCTATACTAAATTTGTATGTAAATAAACAAAAACAATTCAGTGTTGTTAATAAACAAAAATAGAGAAACTCAGGAAGGGGGCAAATACTTTTTCACTGTACTGTACACTTCCTGCCAGCTAAGATCTGGTGAGTCTCTTCTGATCACTCTTAACAAAAACTTTTAGCGTGCAAATCCTCTGCTCGCAGGTTTTTATTTTCCACTATTTTGTGTAAACTCTAGAGACTGTAGTGTGTGTGAAAATCCCAGATGTCTCAAAGTCTTAATTTGTAGAAACAGGCAGATACAATAAAATATTAATGAATGTTAATAAATTACCCATTGCCTGTTTGTTGAACACAGAATTGTTAAAATTAAACATACTGTGTGTCCCTTTTCTTTTTTTCTAGATGCTTATGTCACCTGCATCTACTCTGAAGACTGTATCTTGCCCTGTACCTTCCCTCCTTCTACTAAAGAGGTTGCATTTCAATGGTACAAACAGGGAACACTAGTATACAGTTTTCTGGGAATGAAGGATGAAGGTGAACCTGTTAACAGCAACATTTCAGTGTTTACTGATGAAGTGTCACATGGCAATGCCTCCCTGCTTTTGGAGGACAGCAATATAAAAAGCCGGGGGCACTATAAATGTGTGGTTAATACCACTAAAACTGTACAGGAGTCAGACGTCATAGTCAAGATTGAAGGTTAGTTTTACTGACTGAACATTAGCCCTCTGTAGTCAAGGACCAGTAGACATTAACATGAAGAGCCAGTTGCTTTAAATGTACAAGTTACTGTGAAGATATTATCAGTAGCAAACATCAACTAAATGTATAATAAAGCTATTATTAAAAATTCACTGAACATATTCTTCTAGTTATGTCTCTTGTTCAGTGATGCAATCCCCCCATATATTTCCATTTATGCTTTATGACTAAAATAGAAATTATACTGTTGTACAATATACACTGTTATAAAATCTTCACTTTATACTTTTTGCAGCTCCTATCAGCGGGATTGCCATCGGGTTAAGTCCCACTGAGCATGTGCAGTGTTCTTCACATGGTGTGTACCCTGCTCCATTGCTTAAATGGTCTACAGACCCAAGCTTTGCTCCCAGTTCCCTTCAAGCAGTCACTCGAATGACTGCAGATTCAAATGGCCTGTACAGTATAGAGAGTACACTAAAAAAAAAAAGCACAAAGTTAAATCTTACCTATATCTGCAGCATCACATCAAAATACAGCTCAAAATCTTGGAGAGCCTCACTGCTTCACACAGGTATGAAGTAATTAAACAGCATGCAGCCACAAATATAGACTGTACAATATCCTTACTTACATATGGTGTATTTGGTAGTGATAAGACTATAAGCCCAAACCCAATACAGTCATGGGAAAAAGAAAGTACCCCCTCCTTTAATGCTATGGATTTTTTTTAGTTGTCATGGATTAAGTAACAATTGTGTGGTCATCAACTTCTATAAACAATCAAATAACCCAAGAGACAACAATAAAACATAACAGATTTCAATATGTAGTCATTTTCTTCATATAGGGCTTCCCTGGCGGGCTAGTGGCTAGGACATCTGTCTCTGCTATTCCCAAGAATTCTGATATTGTTAGATGTTCTGGTTTTGACTCAGGTTTTTCAGTGCTCAGTGGATTTAGTCTTTTTGCCTGCCCTACGTTGCCCTGTTTTCTGTTGGCCCGAACTTGCTTCTGTCTTTGTTTTTAGAGTTTGCTTGCTGTTTGTGTACTTTTGCCTCATTGTATTAATAAACACATCTACTTTTACTGCCACCTCCTACCTGTGCATGTGTCCAGCCACAAACTGCACGTGTGACAGATGTAGACATACACCTGAGTGCTCCAGAACCCCAATCTGCCAAAAGTTCCACTTTTATAGAGCTAGTTACTCTTGATGATTAACTAATCTTGTGCATTTCATTAGTAAGACCTGGGTGCTAATTACGCTATTAATAATTGTGGAAGTATGAAGGGAATATTTATTTTTCCCCTCCTGGTTTCTGAGTGGGGTGGAACAGAGGTGTAATGACTTGCACAGTCGCCTCAGAGCAAGAAGGTTCTGATATTAAAACCTACCAGCCTACTGAGGCTTTTCTGTGTAGAGTTTGAATGTTTTCCCTGTGCCTGTGAGAGTTTCCTCCCACAGCCCAACAATATGTAGATTAGCTCAACTGGGTACTCTAAATTGCCCATAGGTGTGAATGTGTCTGTCATGGGTTTACCTGCCATGGGTTTACCATGCCTCTCGCCCAAAGTCAACTGAGATTGGCTCCAGCTTCCCCTTGATTCTGATGGATAAATGGTATAGATAATGGATGGATGGTTTCTGAATGTTGGTTTACTTTTTGGTGGAAAATGACTACATATTGAAATTTGTTGTGTTTGTTGTCTGTCTGTTTGTTACTGATATCACTTGTTTATTTAAAGAAGTTTGTGAGGACTCCAAAATTGTTATTTAGGCCCTAATAGATAAAAACATAAAATTGAAAGAGGGTGCACTTTCTTTTTTCCATGAACATTTGCAGTAAAGTTTTGTTTAGGTTCTAGAAACTCTGATTTAACACCATGTCTTTGTCTCTTAACCCTTTAACCCCTGTAGCACACTTTCTTTAGGCCCATAAATTGTGTTTTGTCTAGGTAAAAATGTTGTTTTTTGCTTTTAGGGAAATTTTTCCCCTTAATTGCGTATTTATTTTGTGGGAGTTGCTAATTTTTTAGCGTGAATATGAGAAATGCTAATTGATGCACAACTGGATCCAATGGTGCCACCTCTAGTAGTTAATTAAAAGACTCAGCATTCATTCATTCATTCATTCACATATATTGGTTGGAATTAATGGAAGTTTTTATCTTGAAACAGATTTTAATTTAAATGTAGACCTGTTGCTGTTGTAGAAATGTAGACACCTACAACCCCATTTTTATGCCTATTTATTCCTATTAAAGTCATATATATACATTTTTCTTGCATTGTTTCTGTCTGATGTAACCTTTAATGCAGTGCAATTGGTGTAACCTAGCTTTTGTTCATGTATTTGTCTCTTTTGTTTATCTGCAGAAGTGATTGTCAATTATGGGCAACACATGGTCATTCCATGCATGTCTCCAAAGAATGTTAAAAACCTCATGCTCACTTGGACTTTCATAAGTCCAACACACACAACAGACATCCTGACGTATTATGGTCAAACCCACAGGATCAAAAACCACTGGGATGATGAGGCAGAATTGGATCTGAACAAGGCTCTAATGGGAGATGGATCACTTTACTTAAAGGATTTAGGCTCAAAGAATTCTGGGATATACACCTGTACATTCACAGGTTCCCAGGTCAAACACATTGTCCAAACCTTAGTCAAAATCAGTTCTTCGAAGGCAGGTTCACAGACAGGTAGGAAAATATAATTAAATAAATTACCTACCTACCTCCCTCCTTCCCCTGCACATAAATGGCTGGAAGTTAATTTCCAACTTGTATTAATCTTGTGATGTCTGAATGAATTTTATATATATTTATAAAAAAAATTCTTTTCCTGAAGTGTGTGTAAGTATGTGTGTAAGTAAGTATATATATAAACTCTGTATATATGGAATGAAAGTCTGAATATATGGAATGAAAGTCTGAATGTCCAAATGCACACCGTCTTGGCACCTGTTCCAGCACAAGTTTCAGAGCCTGTGTTCCAGTACACGTCACAGAGCCTGTTCCAGTACATGGCACAGAGCCTGTTCCAGTGAGAGTAGAAGCTACCAAACACGTGCCAGCCCAAACTACAGAACGAGTTCCAGCCCAAGCCAGAGGACTTGTTGCAGCTCAAATTAAGCACTTGTTCCAGCTCAAGCTAAATCACCTGTTCTAGTCCAAGCCTTGAGAACTGTCCAAGCTCCTGCTCCTGCTCCTGTCCAGGTTACAAAACCTGCATGTGTCATAATTACAGGGTCTGTCACAATCTCAGATTCCACTTCTGATCCTGTTCCAGCAGCAGTCATTGTCACGAAGCTCGCTCTTGCTCCGGTTCCAGTAACACTCATAGCTCAAGAGTCTGCTCCCGTCGAGGTCACCGAGAGTGTTCCTATCAAGGTCATAGAGACTGTTCCTCTAAAAGTCACAGAGACAAAGTCATGGAACCCACTCCAGTTCCAGTCACAGAGCCTGATTCGGTTCAAGTTCCAGTCATAGTCACTGAGCCTGTTCCTGTTGCGCTCACAGCACCTGCTCCCATTCCTGTTGCGCTCACAGCACCTGCTCCCGTTCCTGTTGTGCTCACCGAGCCAGCTCCTGTTCCTGTCACGCTCACCAAGCCAGCTCCCATTCCTGCCGCGCTCACTGAGGCAGCTCCCATTCCAGTCACTCTCACCAAGCCTGCTCCTGTTCCTGCATCTCCAGTCATGCCTGAGTTCCTGCCCACACCCTCATCTAGGCAAAAATTCAGCGTGGTGGAAACCAGTGATATACCAGCACCTACAGGTCCAGGTCCCCCATGGAATAACTTTGTTGGGTGCTCTGGGTGTAGTGCCTTTCAGGGGGGTTCTGTCATGAGTCCCTCCTCACTGCACGCTTCTCCATCTCATCGCACTGAAAGCAGAAACGCGCACTTCCGCATTCAGACAGAGACTACACAGACTACAGTTCCCGTGAGCACCTGCTCTCAGCCATTTGGCCAATCAGGTGGACACAGGTGCGTCTAATTCATGGACAATTAAGCCATGCTTTAAAAGGACTCCCATATGCGCTCTTAGTTTGCGAAGCATTGGTCTAGCCTCCGTGACGCTACTGCCGAGCATTTACTACCCATGTTTGATTTATGGTGTTTGAACACTCTGTTCATGGATATTGGATTACTGATTCTTGCTTAACCTGAGATATTCTGTCTGCTGATTGATCAACCCCTGCCTGTTGGACTACTCTTTCTGCCTGCTGTCATTGTACCTCTGCCTGGTGTGTGTTAATAAGCACTACAACTTTTACCTCCGTCTCCTATCCTGCATTTGTGTCCAGCCATGCCTCGTCAGCTGTGACAGTAATGTGTATATAATATAATATATATATATATATATATATATATATATATATAATAACTAATATATTAATCAAGTCTTGACTTTAAATTTAAGTTATATTAAAGCATCCAATATTTAAATTTCTGCCTTCCACCATGATCTTCATGTTAAATTTCATTAATGTCTCTCTCTGTAGGTAACAGTGGGTCCAAGCTGTGGGTGCTGGCCATCATAGTAGCTGCTCTAGTTCTCCTCTGTGTCATTTTCTATGAATACAGAAAATGCAAAGGTAAAAAAAGGAATCTCAGTTATAGCATATTGTCAATTATTTGCTACAATATATTTACTATATATGTGCGTTCACAATTACTAACAGTTTTAAGCAGTTTGAATTAAAACACATATTTTGTCAATGATGCTGCTGTGTTGTCAGTAGGTTGGTCTAAACATTCTGGCCTAGACCACCAACATGACAAAGAGATACAGTCTATGCATGAAGGTTTCAAACACTTGTTACTTGGACAAACTATTAGGTTAAATTTAATCAAGCTACAATTAAGTGAGTTTGTTGTTATAACTGGACTTTGCTGAAACATTTTTAAAAGTAATATTTAAGAATCATTAGGAGAAATATTTAATTACTGATGACTACTCCCCTTTTTCCCCTTTATTCACTTTTAGGCTGTTCAGTGGAGGAGTCGCCTGCAGAAATCACACCACTAGCAGAACACAATAAAGGAGACACTTAGCTAGAACCTCTGAGCTGTCGAGTTTAAAAAAAAGGCAAATGCATGCACACAAAGGATAATCTGTACAGTAATAAACTTATTTTGTGCAGTCCCAGATTAAGTACTCTATAAAGGTGCTGTAATATGGGGAAAGATCTTTTAATCTGAATAAATAATATTTCAAAGGCATTTAGATTTTTCCTTTCTTTACCATATTATGTCTTGAAAACATGACACGTTAACAAATGGTGTATGATCTATGTTCCTATGTTCTTGTGTTTCCTCTTTCTAAATTTCTTTTCATGGCATTTATTCCATGGTAGCATGTTTGGCCCCAAGCTGCTACAGTTGAAACCAGATATTTACATACACTTCAGAAAAAAACACAAAAACCGTCCTTACTGTCAAACATTAAATCAGAGTTAACTTTTTCTGTTTTAGATCAATAAATATTAACATCAAACACAGAGCCTCTTTCTTTGACATCATGGGAAAATCAAGAGAAATCAACCAAGACATCAGGAAAAGAATTGTGGACCTCCACAATTGTGGCTCATCCTTAGATGCAATTTCCAGATGCCTGAAGGTCCTGGAGGTGGTAGTATAATGTTGTGGGGCTGCTTTGCTGCAGAAGGGACTGGTGCACTTCACAAAATAGAACGCATCATGAGAAAAGAAAATTATGTAGATATACTCAAGCAAAATCTGAAGACATCAGACAGGAACTTAAAGCTTGGGCACAAATGGGTCTTTCAAATGGACAATGACCCCAAGCATACCTCCAAATTAGTTACAAAGTGTCTGAAGGACAACAAAGTCAAGGTATTGCAGTGGCCATCACAAAGCCCTGATCTCAATTCCATAGCAAATTTGTGGGTGGCACTGAAAAGGCGAGTGCGTGCAAGAAGTCCTACAAACCTGACCCAGTTACACCAGTTCTGTCAAGAGGAGTGGGCCAATATTCCTCTATTATCGCTAACTATCGTAGAAAGCTTGTGGAAGGATACCGAAACGTTTGGCCCAAGTGAAACAGTTTCGGGGCACTTCTACCAAATACTTAGGAAGTGTATGTAAATTTTTGAGTGATGAAAATAATTTAAAAAATCCCATAAAATTCTCTCTCTCTTTATTCTGACATTTAACAAATATGAAAAATATGTTAATATTTATTGATCTAAAACAGAAAAAGTTTACTCTGATTTAATGTTTGACAGTAAAGAAAAAAAGTTTTTGTGTTTTTTTCTGAAGTGTATGTAAATATCTGGTTTCAACTGTATATTTAGGGGCCAAACATAGAAGGTGCGAGGCAACTATTGTAATTGTTAGAATTTTTCACTATTATTATTATTATTATCATTACTATTATTATATTTTCTGCCTAAGTCTATGGCAGCCAATAGAACTGCTTGGTAGATTTTTTAGACACATTGATTTAGAATTTTTCAAAAAACAGACAAAAGCTGTGAAAAGCTTTAGGCTAAGTCAAACAGCATGGTTGCAGTTGTCTAATAAATATTATCGCCAAGCCACCAAACAGGAAGGGAGGTAATTTCTCAGCAAAGCTTTGATGCATCAAAACCAAATTTGGATTATAGACTAATTTTTAAAAAGTACAAGTGGTTCATTTCACAGAGGAAGTATCAGACACAAAAGTACAAAAATAAAATTATTTTGCTTCAACATACAGCTAAAATAAAATTAACATTTTAAGTCTCTTTTTATATATTGTGTGAGAAATTGTAGTTTTTGTAAAAATAGTGTATGTGCAAGGTAAATGTATTATGCATGTGAGCTCTTTGTGTATGAGCAATGTAACAATGTAAAAGTAGTATGCAGGTAGTATGCTAGTAGGCAAATTTTAAAATAAAATTGTATGAACATCTCCCACCGATTTCAGTCGCTCCAGTGTTGTGCTTTCCTTGTTGCTGAATTGACCCTGAAGTACATTGAACTGAATGAAAAACTATGCAAGATCTCGCAAATGCAAATGTTTTGCGAGATCCAAAGACGAGATCTCACAAAACTGCACCATTTTCCCCCCATGTTCCTTCTGGGCCGCTGTAATTTTTTCACTTCCCCTAATTATTAAAAAACATGACTGCTATCATTCGAGTTTTAGCAGGCACTTGTCAAGGGAAGCATTGAGCTATTGTCACGAAACCCGATATTCTGGTCCCTCTATGAACTCTCTAATAACACTGCACAACAAAGTTTTTTCTTCTTGAATAATGTTGGGTGTTTCTGAAGAGAAATCTTCAATTTTGTCATGATTTTTTCTTATATTTGTATCCAAACATTTTCGGTCACATAAGTGACTTATCAACAACAGTTTGTGCAGCCTGGGCATGTCCAGACATGGAATCAGGCCAGGTTGGAAGCTGTCCTGTGGAAGTTAACTGCCTGGGCAGGTCTGAACGAGCTTGACGCTGTCTCAGCATGCTATAAAGGTGGCTTGCATACACCGATCCTGCTCATTTTTTTAATATAGATAGTCAGTGTGTATGTATAGTATCAGTATATGTAGCAATATAACAGTAAGTAAGCTTGATGGACTTCCGGTTATGGTGAGTAGTTGAACGGTCGTGTGGGCCTGGGCTCTGGCAAATTTGAAATAACTTTTAACATAATAAAGTATATATAGAGCAATTTTTGACCAAAAGCATTTATAAAGTCTATATGTCGTCAAAAAATCGAGGAAGAGGCCGACTACCTAAAGATAAAAAGGTAGACCTTGCAGTGCCACATGAGGAACACGAAGAGTCCAGCAGGCAGGAGAGATGCTAGGCCTTGACGAAACCAGCCACGATGAAAGCCGACTTTTGTCAGCCATATGGTCGCTTAAGAATGACTTTTCTACACAACTTAGTGAAATAATCTCATCTGCCCGAGAGATTAAAGAAGCTATAGGGGCTTTTACTGAAAGACTCACAATAGCTGAAACTCGCATTAGCTCAGCTGAGGACCAGATCACTCCGCTAACAAGGATGTCTGACACCACACAGAAAAAGGTCCAAAAACTCACCTCACAGATGAGAGGTACAATTTGAGACTGATTGGACTACCCAAGGGGACAGAGAAGGGAGTGCATTCCTAATGGCATATCTACCGAAGGCCCTTGATGTATCCATAGAGCAGCCCCTCACCATCGAGCAAGCCTACCGGCTGGGTACCAACCCGCAAAACTAGGACCAAGGGATGGGTAAGACACGACCATGTATTCTTTTAGTGAAATTCCTGTCGTACCGAGACAGAAACCGAGTAATGAAAGCAGCACGCTTGAAAGAGAAAGTCCTATTCAAGAATAGTCGCTCCATTTTCATGCCATCGAAAAGTTTCCACTGCTTTTGAACCTCTGAGTACAGATCTGGGAAGCATATGTGCTTCCCAGATCTGTCCTTAGAGGTTCAAAAGCAGCAGAAACTTTTCGATGGCGTGAAACAAAGACTGTGACATTTGCATAAGGAGTATAGACTTATGTTCCCGGTGAGATTGCAAATTCAACACAACGGCACCTGGCACTATTTCAGCTCTCCCTCTAAGGCTGAGGAATTCATTCGAAAGATGGAGAGCTCCAGCCACCACGATAGTAGCCTAGATCACCTGAATAACGGTGAGTAGCCTATAAAATAATTTTGAATGAAAAGTTAGCCTAAGTCAAGCCACTTGAGTAGATACATAGTGAAATATAGCCTAAACTACATATGGGGTTAATATGTAAATTGTGAGTCTATGGTCATTGATCTACTACAACTACTACTGCTACTGTGGACTCCGTTTTTGTTGAAGTCTGTAGACTTCATCGGTTTGGTCATAAACAAACATTTCTTTTTTCATCCGAACTATTCCTGTTTACAAATGTCGGAATTTATGCCTTATAATGTTTTTTGTTTGAGTGATTGTTTTCTTTATTTTTAGTAGTGACTGACAGTAGCTCACTGCTCCTCTTAGAGGATCAGACTGGAGACTAACCGGGATCTTGGACATTGGGGGGAGGGGGAGATATACGTGTTCATATGTATAGGGTTGACACTTTGCCTCATGTGGGAGAGGCTCTTGTATTTTGTGTTCTGTTGGTAAGTGTTGGTAAGTGTTGGTTAGTTTTAAAGGCACATTATTCATCCAATTTCATGGCATGGTTAAAAAAAAGTGGCTGTTAATATGTTTAGCTGTCTGCTAGTATGTCTGCAACTTCTAGGCAAGCACAGGTTTTCTAAGATAGTTATTGAAGTAGGAGCTAACTATATACACCTTCGTCAGTCAGAGGTTACTAAGTGTAACTTTGTAGAGGTGTTTAAATTAGCGAAGGCGATGTCCGAT
>JAQQZR010000037.1:16040542-16059796 GCA_030068235.1 Notoglanidium macrostoma | reverse complement strand
ATACTGAAAGCAAAGGTTCACATACTTTTGCCACTCACAAATATGTAATATTCAATCATTTTCCTCAATAAATAAATAATCAAGTATAATATTTTCATCTCACTTGTTTGACTGGGTTCTCTTTATCTACTTTTAGGACTTCTGAGAAAATCTGATGTCTTAGGTCATATTTATGCAGAAAAATTGAAAATTCTAAAGGGTTCACAAACTTTCAATCACAACTGTACATACCAAGCAGGAGAGCAACAGCTTTCAAGTCATCACAAAACTGCCACTGATGCTTGTCATAGTTATTGCATGTCATCGGAACTGATGGCAAAACACTGCCATTATGCAGCAAAGCAGCTTTAAATCTTATATTTGATGACACACCATTCATTTGAAACATGAAAAAAGATTTTTTTGTTTTGAATGAGAAAATGCATTAGTGTATGAGTTTTCTACCAATCCAGCATGGTCTAAGTGTGGTTTAGCCAAGGGCAGAAGAGGTGGAGTTTATCTACATCTAACTTTTGGTTAAGATTTGGTTCAAGTGATGGTAAGATATGCAGGTATGAGGATCCTCTCCGTTCTTATGTATAAAGAAAAATGCTTCAGTTGTAGGAGAAGTGGAGAAGTTCTGATGTAACATTGCTGTAGAGCTTCAGAGGGCTTCAGTACTCTTCCACAGCCTTGTGTTCAGTTGAAGTCAGCAGGTAAATATTCATGTGGCATAGTATCTATAGCATCATAGTAGAGAGCAGGTTGATAGCACAGTCAAATGGTCTGTATGGAGGTAGGGTGCAAGGCATGGTATTGCTAAACACCCTTTTTGGATTCACCATAGAATTCAGTAATCATTGGTATGTGAAAAATGGGCCATTATGGAAATATGGACTTATTTTGCAGAAATAGTTACTTATAGTATGTTACTAATAGTGTAGTATAGTTACTATTAGTGATTTATTTTGCAGAGTATACTGAGCAGAATGTTAAGCTTTCTCAGTACTGGATATTCCACAAAGTAGTGTCAGAGACCTCTTTCCAGAGTCCTCTGACATTTTTTGATGTTTAGGTCAATATGGGAGATTTGCATGGGCTCTGGGGCTGGAGGAATCTCACTGTTGATCCTGGCAGGGACAAAAAGAAGACTCAGAGTTGAGACGCTTGTCTAGGCAACTGGCCAAACTGATGCAAGGACTAGTGACAACCATGTGTCACAGCAAGCCAACTCTCTGATCACATTCCCTCTCAAACTCTGATGGAAGGCAGAAATGAGTACAGGTTTGATCCGTCTACTTCCAGTAGCCAATGTGTGAAACTCTAAGACATATTTGGTTGCTGACTGTTGGCATTGTTTTAAGGCCATGGGAAGCTCACCTGATTAACTGCCATGGGTAGGGTGATGAAACACATTGCAAATCAGTTCTACATAACTTTCCTATGACTGCATAATGTCACCTCATTCATGAGTAGCAATATGAGTTCAACTGCCTTGCCTTTGTCTGACTTGATCTCTCGAGCACTCTCAAGAGGTCTGTAGTAGTACTTTGGCACTAGGATCACCATCATAGTTGTCAGTTTGTGCAATGAGAAGCTGGTTACATCAAAAAAAAAAACTGTCATGTAGTTTCATTAGTAATCTTATGATTTTGAGTGAGGTTAGGTGCTTGACTGGAGATCATGTGAAGGGCTGAAGGTTATTTGAAAGCATTATACTCAGCAAGTTTGTGTGTTGCAGACAAGTGCATGACACTGGAGGGAAATAAATTTTCAGTATTGTGTCTCAACCATCAAATTTATTGTGACTATCGATTGCTAAAACATTATATAAGGTCTTAGCAGTCATGAATTTATCATTATTTGTTTGACAGACAAATAAATTAACAAAACAAACTCAAGACTCTGTAGTGAATGAAATGATTCCTTTTGTCCCATCAAAAACATATATAATATATTAAAAAGAGAGAAAAATAATGTACATACAGACACACAGATATATACTATATATGCTAGAATAAAAGCATTTTTTAAAAGCAAGTTAATATTATATTTATGTAAAAAGGTTGTTGTCCTCACTTAATTTATAACCTTTATATACCTTTATAACCAAACATCAACCTCAAAAGTAAGTTCCTTCATGGAAATCAAATTAAGGAATTTTCAGTTCTCAAATATTCAGTCCTACCCATCCAGTCATGCCCACACACACACACCTGTCTTACTATTCTTGCGAGGCCCTTCCATTGACATAATTAGTAATACAGCTATGCCTAAACCTAAACCTAACCTTAACCTCACCAACCAAAGTAAAACCTTTTGGCTCTTTCAGGTGTCCCCACCAGGTCAAAACTGTCAAATATTCTTATTCTTGTGGGGACATCTGGTCCACACCAAGATAGAAAAACACACACAACTCACCGTCTGCTGCAGATCTGGAATAATAACCCTGATGACAACTGTGTTGCTCTGAACGTCTTCCATGAAGCTCAGTGGCCTCTCAGCCGGCACTTTTATACTCTCATAGATGGTGTCCTCTTTAGAGCTCCCGGAGATGGACTCATCAGAATAATCAGAAAAGCTCTGAGCCATTTCATCCTCACTGGATGTTGGACTCCGTGGCATAGTATAGGACACACACCGAGTCAACTGTGGAAACACACACACACACACAAACACACACACACACACACACACACACACACACACACACACTATGTTATACGGATTGGTTGGTTGCATGGATGTATATTTACGTATATTTTTTAAGGCTTCAATTGTCTTCCATCTCCTGTATTTTAATTAGTTTAAAAGAAAGAGAAACTGTAGATGATAGAATGACAAAGTCATAATCTTGTACTGAAATAATGCACAAGTAAAGGCAATTAAAACAATCTATAAGGTTAGAAACAAAACAAAAAACATGTGTTATAAATTGTTCATCATTTGCATGAAAACTAAAGCAATAAAGCCTGATTAAACCTGCTTCTTAGTGACAGTGAATGTGTTGTGGGTGCTGATAAGCATAATTAGCATATATATAAAATTATGAAGAGATGTGCAGTGATTAAGACTTGACAAAACATGCAAACACATCTTAATGAAAAGTGAATACACATGATTAGAGATGTGAATGCACTTACAGGTGCTGATCCACATGGATCCACTTTGATGTTTTATCTTAGGTGCCTGTTCAGAGTGAAACATCTTTTAGTTTGGATAAGATATTTATTTTTTATAAAGGCACTATAGTCTTGTAATTTATAGGAATTTGCTGTTGTGTATAAGGGTTCAAAGATGATGTTAAGTTGTTGCTGTTTGAAATTGTGTTTTATACACACAGTCAATTACTCTGCCCTTTTTTGTATGACCAAGTCAGTTAATGACGCCAACAATACCTGAACTGTAAAGGCCAAAAATTTAATCTATCACACTAGAAAGTTTTTTTTTTTAAAGATATTATTAAATATTCACTCGATCATAATTTTAGTGCTTTTTGTTCAGCAGAATGAAATTTTGCAGCAGAAGATTATTCTCTCTTCATTTTCTCCTCAGATTCAGCCAGTTTGAATTATGTAATTGGAAGAGTCGGACAATATATAAGTGCAGAGAGGCTGTAAATTACTGTGTGTGTGTGTGTGTGTGTGTGTGTGTGTGTGTGTGTTAGGGTGCTCATGGTTTGTCCTTGTATCTTCACCTTCACTTCTGTGTTCTCTTACATACAGAGTGGCCCCAAAGTCTGGATCTATAAGCATATATTTATTTAAATGACAACATGAATGACAACAAATGCTTAAATTGATGGACTTGGACTTCACCATACTTGTGCATATGCTGAATTGGATTGTCTATTGTTAGTTTTGAAGTCATATATTTCCTTATATTAAATTTCATATAAGGAAAAATGTCTATGGATCCAGATTTTTTTTGGGACACCCTGTATCTACAGTAAAGATGTGGGAAATGGGAAATAGATTATTGCAGTTAATAACAAATGTGAGGGTTAACATAGGGTCACCATATTTTGGTATTCAAAAGAGAGCACACTTGGGGCAGGATGGTAACATGGGGAGAGATGGACAACCGCAAAATGAATGGAGAGTGTAGAAAGCAAAAGCTAAATTTTTGGCAATTTAGAAATCCTTGCCGGACACATTTTTTAGGTCCCAAAAAGACCTAAAACGTGTCTGAGAAAAAGAGGACATACGGTCACTCTATTAAACAAGAACAGAAGTTCATGGCCAAAATGAAAATAGGGAACTAAAGGGGTCAGAGAGAGGCTCCAGTTGTGAGCAGCAAAATGAGACTGTAGCAGTTGGGGGCATGGTTTGTTTGGAAGTCTGCAGTGGAAGTGTTGGACTTGGGGCTGATTTACATGTGTAATGATTGTTGTGGCACATTCTGGATCCAGCATCCCTGCTACCTGTAGTCAATGTTATTAAGAGGTTGAAGCTGGTAGAATGCCTGAGCTCAGGCATTCTGGACTAAAATGAGCTATGCCCATTGGGTTTCCCCACTAAATTTGTTATTGATATATTTTCTTAGCAAGGGAGCTTGGGACCACTAGGTTGACAGACTGGGAAAACAGGACTCAGGTGTACCACACCAATCACTACAGGCACAGATATGTATCTGTATATATCTGTACATATCTACATCTATACATATCCATCCATCCATCCATTATCTATACTGCTTTATCCATCTGGGTTTTTTTTTTCTTTTTTTTTATTTAAGGGGATGGTTTGTGGAAACATGCACTCCAAAGAGGGAAGAAGGGTCTCGTGGTTTATTACATTCACATTCACACACACACAATGCTACATGCAAAAATAAGAATTTTAAATATTAGAAATATAGCAATAGAATTGTATGTTCAGCTTGCTCATCTGTGTGACTCATAAGTCTGGTCAAAGGTCAAACCTTACTGTCTGACATTCTCTTTTTGGTTAACCTGGCAATGCCTGCCTCAGTCGTCATGGTGCTGGACTCACAGTGGAGTTTATAGATGCCTCGTGAATGGTGTGTGAGGTACTGCAAACCTATTGTTAACAGTTTTATTTGATCAGGGCAGTGCTATAGCAAGGCTGGGAAATGAAGAGGGACTTTAAAAATGTTTGATGTGTACCTTTTCACAGAAACAACACACGTTTAAATTAAGGCATTTGGTTCACATTCAACTTTACAGCAATCAGAATCACACTTTCAGTAATCCTTCCTAAGTGCCAGCTGTGATGCATACAGTGCTAACAATCCCCACAATGCTTTTATATATAACATTAGTTATATGTTACAACATCTAATATAACAATATTAGAATTATGTATCACTGTATTGTTATATATTAATTGCTCAGAATCCTCTGTCTCTGCTGCTGCTATTGCTTTGTTGAACACATCCATACATCATAATCATTGTAATGTTGTGCCTGATCCCTAGTGGACCACTCTATTGCACTACTGACTGGTATACTGCTATTATATATTGGATTCATCTATGCCTAACAGCTTTGTACATAGTTTGTTTTAAATATATATTTTTCCATAGATATCTTCTTTCTTCTGTCCATAGGCATTTATTCTTTAATATTTTTATAGTGTATGTATATTTGTATATTTTTCATGTTTGTATTGGATACTGGGAGACCCAAACCTAATCTTATTGTTCTTTCTATGTGCAGTGACAAAAGGGACAAGTGGAGAGAAAAAGAAAAATCATTCAGTGCCTGGGTAATGTGAATGATAAAAAAAAATCTAAGGTGTAATAGGGTTAAAAAATAACCTGGTTTTAGAGGTAAGTTGCATGTTAAATGTGAAATGTGCATTTATTAGGAAAAACACACATACATATGCTGAAGTATTGGGTATAAGATGATTAGTAGCAGTAGCAGTGATATTTTGCTGCATTTTAATTGGTCACTTTGTGTTATTTTATTTCTGACTACATTCTTTATGCTAGTCTTAGTGTAAATTTCATATGCTGTAACAAACAAGCGAGCTAGCAAGTTTTCAGAATCTTATATTTCTGTTTGTTTTAAATTATTTATCAAGCAAAAAGCATATTTTGTGTGTATGTTCAGGTGTGTCATAGTTGTGTTTGTGATAAATGTTATGAAATACGTACTTCAATTGTGTTGTAGAAAGTTAATATGTTCTTGAAAAAGTGTTTTATTTATTTTATTTCTTTTGATCAGTGTATGGTATATAGTACAGTATGTAGGTGTGTTAGTTTTACATGTGCAGTTAAGTGTACTGTGTATACAGTGCCTCCAGAAAGTATTACAAATTAGATGGAGAACTTTGAAGGACAGCAATTTTCAGGTCATGCAACAGATTTTTAATTGGATTGAAGTCTAGGTTTGACTCAGACATTCCTGTTGGAACATTTATTTTCACCCTAAATGCAGATGTCTGGCTGACTCCTCAACAGCTTGCTTATATTTGGCTTCTGTGATGGCAACAAGCTTACCAGCTCCTCCTGTTGATAGGAATCCTAGAGCATGATGCTACGACCACCATGCTTGATTGTAGGAATAGTGTTACATGGGTGCTGTGCTGTGTTTGTTTTTCCAAACATTATGCTTTATAGGTTTCGACCAAATAGCTCAACGTGAGTCTCATCAGTCTACAAAATCTTCTTCCAAAAATTTTTTTTTAAATGGCCATTTTTTCCTTCTGGCCACTCTCCAGTGGAGGTTGGGTGTGTGAAGTGCTGATGATATTGTTGAGGTCTGCATACGTTCTCCTAAGGCAGTGAATACTTATCAGTTGCACATTTTATTTGTATTATTTAAATACAGTAGAATTCTGAAGACATCGCAATACTAAATACATTTTATTTCTGTAGAAAGTGACATCAAAATAAGGCCAAAAAATCCCACACTGACATGCTTAAATTTGATGTTACAAAAATACTGCAAGATGCACTGTATATATCTGCAGCTTTGCTGTAGATATATATGCAGCTTTGGTACCTCAGAAATGTTTATCTACCATGTTGGAGCATTTGTGTGCAACAAAAATATCTTTGTTTGTATGTACAGAATAAATGCAGAGTAAGAGAGGGGGAAAAATACATTCTTCTTGCTTTTTGACTAATACCACAGACACATTATCCCTACTATAGAGATACCGTACCAATCAAACTGATTCAGTGAATGCCACACTAGTGTTTAGACTGTCACACAAATGCTTAAAGTATTTACTGAGTACTAATCTAGAAGAACCAACATAATTACAGGTGGGTTCAATCATGATTGGCTTGTTAAACACAAATTGTGTTCTGTATTACATTTTAAAAATGCAAGTCATGTAAACAACGATGCCAGATTCTGTTTTATGCTATCTCCATCATCTGTAGCCATAATGTTTGTATATGTTATTTTCTATAACATCCCTATGCAGATCAGGCCAGGGTAATGCAAAATCTCTCTACACAAAGCAAATACAATCTATTATCTGGTTTTACTGCACTGCATTCACTCACATTCACAAGTGTGAACACAATAAAAGTTATGCACATTCAAATATTTTCTACAGTAATACATAGTATAAGTATGTTATTTTATGAAACAGGCTTCCTCTATTGTATTTTGTGCATTTTGTTTTCCACACATCCTTTTTGAAGGTTTGCTTATTTCCTAAACCTCACGTAGAGGATGTGAATATGCATGATTATGACAAAAGCCCGTAAAAAGTTCAGCAAACACAGTATTTTAATCCTCAATGTACTCCTGAGATGTCTTCGTTACACCAAGCTTTCCTTCGAAATATTTTTTTATGAGCTTATTTTAGTCTTGACTCTTTTATGCGTGTTCCAATCAACCCAGACCTGGAATGAAAGAGACTTGCCATGTCCCATTTAATCAAACTTCCTTTGTCTTTCTTCTGACATAAATCCTGTTTTTCACCATTACACTCTGTGCACTCCAATTAAGATGAAGTCCTTTTCACATCAACCATTAAATGCTACTATGGTTAAAATTGTAACTAAAATACACTTTAGGGAATTATAGTGTACACAAACCACAAACTAAAACTACTTACAATTAAATATATTTACTGTTGAATCCAGCAGTCAAGAAATACACAACATGTTTACATTTGCATCCTCACTGGCAAGTAGTGTTCTGCACTGTCTTAATAATTGTCACATGGTTTACCTCTAATTCTCACGGTTTTGGCTTTGTTGTGGTCTCACTGCTGGGAATGCAAATCTCACAGCTTACCGAACTCCCCACACAGACACAAACCATTCTGTAAGTTGACACTTATTTTATACCTTATATAAATGTATCAGTTGGAAAAACGGACATACCTATTTTACAAAGACAACATTGACAACTAAAGATGCATTTTCACAAGAAAATGCAAAGCATAATTGCTCCGGTGTCAAGAAAGATGAGTGCAGCTCATGTCAGATGGATGTGTGGGTTCGGTGAGTTGGTCTGTGCTATGAAATGAAGTTTGGAGATGCTCTGACAAAGCGTGACTGAGCAGGAACACTTTGATTCCTAAACCCCATTCATTTCGTTGGGGTCAAAAATGCATTGCCACCAAAGGGAGGAAAAAGGATGGGGAAAAAGACACTTGCGGATCAGAGCTGATTTCTTGTAAGTGTTGGGTGACTTAGCCTGAGTTTAATATGAAGTTTGGTGTCTCTCTGATGAAACATGATCAAGTAGGATGACTTTGATTACAAAACTCAAAAGTGAGTGCAGTTGTGTACAAGCATACTATTGCTAGACAGAATGGATGATCTGAAGTTGGTTTGGGGTCAATGTCTTGAAAACTGTGGAAGAAGAAGCACGGAGAAAATGTGGTCTGAATAATTATAATAATAACAATAGTGTGATTGCTTGTGCATTCACATTAATAAAAGAAGAAATGGAAAAGCGTCGAGAACCTTTTCTTGGGGGTGCAACTCAAGGTTTAAACCACAGTCTACAGGTTTGCCTTACCCATCTCGATATTTCCTTTAACATTTAGGTTGACAGATGATTGTCTTGTCTCTGGTTTGGTGTTGCTGTGTGTTGCTGCCCGGTGCTGGAGAATGACGTTTCATTCCAATGTATTCATGTATTTAGATAGAAAAGCTCTACATGAACACTACTACCAGCAATTCTCACTAATGCTCATTCAACAATGTCATAGGAACATGAGAGACATAACACAGTGAGAAAACAGTATTCTTGTTTATACTGCTTTTTCTGGTAATGTATATTTAAGTGATGCACTAACAATTTTTACTTCAGGTGAGCGCAATCATTATTTTTGATTACGGGCCCCAGGTGTTCATATTGAAAATGTATTAAGGTTGAATGGAATGAACAGGACATGGAAATGTTCCTAGTCTCAATTTACTATTATAGATAACACCAAGTTTAGTGGCTATATAACAAAATATAATATATTGACCTATAAAATACCATGTTACAGCACATGCTTTTCGTATTAGAAGTAGCCTAATCAAGTTTGAAGAGAAAGCTTGATTAAATGAAAATGTGCCATTTTGTGACTGTACCGTTACAAAAAAACAATTATTCAATTATTATAAATTAATTATTCAATTACCCAATTATTCTTGTATCTTTTATTTTGTGTGTCAATATGTCCTTTAATGTGACAATGAGATACAAAATCATCAAATTGTCAAGTGTGCACATAATGTATATTTGTATGTTTTATTATGCAATTTTTTGTTTCAGAATAAATGACTTCAGCCCAGGTTTTGGAGAAAGAAAGTGATTAGAGTTTCATGGAGCAAGCTGACCAAGAAGCCATCGGCTTTGGTTACAGCTCATTTTGGCCTAGATGGAGTCACCAAGTTTATTAATAAGAATCAACATACCATTTACAATTTTTTTCCTTAATGTAAATGGGAAAATTGGCTTAAATTTCATCATGCATAACTGAGACTTCTCCTGTGCAACTGTTCTAGTCCGTAGCATTCTGGCAATGGTGGCTCTACAGTTAAGGGTCTGGGCTACTGATAAGAAAGTTAGGGGTTCAAGCTGCCACTGTTGGGCCCTTGAGCAAGGCCCTTGAGCAAGGCCCTTGAACCTATCTGCTCCAGGGGTGTCATATCATGGCTCGCCCTGTGCTCTTACCCCAGCTTCCTAACAAGCTGGGATAGGTCAAGAAAATAATTTCACTGTGCTGAAATGTATCTGAGACAAATAAAGACTTCTTTTTTTAGGGTAAGTCTGTAGGTCTGAATGTTCTTGTGTCAATTTTGGCACCTCATTAGGGGTGCTTAACTCAACTCTGAATCTTTGTATATTACATAACACCCTTGAAATGTAATTAAAGGGTAGAGTTAAAAAGTTTAATCTGAATTTTAAAAAGTTTACATTATTCTAACTTTGAACATGAATTGGTAGTTTTGGCACTTTGCTGTAGATGCTGTTGGGATTTTCTGTTTGTTTGCTTTTTTACTTTTGATATAACTGCTACCTAACACCTGACCCTAATTAACTCGGAAGATTACAGATGGAGACTAAGGGTGAGTGTGCACATAGCATTTTTTTCTGAGTGCCAATCTTTTTTCAATTGCTCCAGTGAGAACAGAGTGGCAGATGTGTTTTCTCATTCCGCTTTCAAATGCCAGTTTTCTTTTGTTTTTTATGTGTTCTTTATTCTCTCTGCACTGGACAAGTGTTGTGCACTGTTACCTTACACGAGACAGTCACTACTGGACATCGGTAACTCACACAATCATCTGGATTTTTACTGTCTTTATACCACCGGAGCTTCAAGTCATTGTTCGCCCCGGTAACCATAGCCACTGCCACCACTCTCAGGAAGGCCCCGAAGCACTGAGCTGAGTGAGTCAGCTGACCCCTGAATAGCGCTTCGGAGACGGCGACGCAAGCGAGGCAAGAGGGGGGACTCCATGCTAGGCTAAAAGTTCGAGCTGAGGGTAATGGGGGAGGTGTGTGTGCATTTATCAGTAACTCGTGGTGTGGAGATGTACAGACTGTCCACAAGTACTGTTCGCCAGACGTGGAGTTTTTAATGCCGAAATGACGCGTCTACTATCTACCGTGGGAGTTTTCAGCTGTGTTTTTGGCCATTGTTTACATCCCGCAGCGAGATAACTCCACAGCAGCGCTTGGCAAACTCCATGACATCATCAGCGCGTTAGAGACAACCCATTTAGATGCTGTTTTTATCATCGCTGGTGACTTCAATAAGTGCAACTTATGGACTGTACTTCCAAAATATCACCAACACGCGGACATTCCCATCCATGATAAGAAAACCTCGGACCATGTCTAAAGCAACATACGCGGTTCATACAGGGCTACACCGCGTCCCCACTTCTCCCTGTTTATGTACCCGGCTTACAGACCGAGACTGAAACAATCAGATCCTGTCACCAAACCTGTCAAACACTGGACCCCAGAGATTGAGACCATCCTGCAGGACTGTTTTGCCTGCTCAGAATGGGATGTGTTTAAAACTACAGCCACCGTGGAGAAATGGTGTCAACATACAGGACTATGCTGAGTACATGACTGGGTACATCAGCACCTGTGTTGATAATATTGTGCCTACCACAAGAGTACGAAAGTTCCCCAATCAGAAACCCTGGATCGACAGCCAGGTACGACACATGCTGCGTAATCGCTCTCTTGAATTCAGATCAGGCAATGAGATGGAGTACAAGGCTGCGAAGTACGGACTGAGGAAAGCCATCACAGCTGCCAAGAGGCAATACAGAGAGAAGTGTATAATGTCAATCTCAATGTGTTCTACACCCGCTTCGAGACCTCCCAGACCCTTCAGACCTCCGAGATTTTCCAGATATTCCAAAACCCCCAGATTACTTGATCCCCTCCCCTCAGCCAGCAGTTTCAATAGACCAGGTACAGAATGCACTGAGGAAGATCAACCCCCGCACAGCAGCAGGATCAGATAACATCCCGGGGCATGCCCTAAAAGCATGAGCCTAAGAACTGGCACATTGTTCCCATGTGCTTCAAGACCACAACCATTGTCCCTCTCCCCAAGAAAAGCCCAGCCACCTGCATGAATGACTACAGACCAGTAGCACTCACTCCAATCATTGCAAAAGTGTTTTGAGAGAGTGGTGCTGGCCTACATCCAGAGCAACATCCCAGACACTCTGGACCCCCTGCAATATGCCTACTGGGCCAACAGGTCCACATCAGACGCCATTGCTGCTGCCCTTCACTATTCCTTCTCCCACCTGGAAAACAAAGACTCCTACACCAGGATATTCTTTGTTGATGACAGCTCCGCCTTCAACACGGTCATCCCCCACAAACACCCACAAACTGACTACACTTGGCCTGCACCCCACCCTCTGTGACTGGCTCCAGGACTTTTTGACTGGCAGGCCTCAGTCTGTGAGGATCGGTAACAGGACTTCAGCCAGCATCACCACAAATACTGGCATTCCACAAGGTTGTGTCCTCAGCCCTATCCTTTACACTCTGTTCACCCACGACTGTGTCACCTCCAACAAAGATAACATCATCCTAAAGTTCGCAGATGACACTGCAGTGATTGGTTGCATCACTGGAGGGGATGAAGTGGCTTATAGGAGAGAGGTGGCTGGCCTTGTGTCATGGTGTGAGGACAACAACCTCACCCTCAACACTGATAAGACAAAGGAGCTGATAGTGGACACAAGGAAGAAGAGTAGGCCTCATAAGCCACTGTTTATCCGGGAGCGGAGCTTGAAGTGGAGAGGGTGAGCAATCTACAAGTACCTTAGTACCTAAGTACCTGGGCGTCTACATCATTGAGGACCTCACCTGGACACTGAACACTACAAAACTGGTCAAGAAGGCTCAACAGTGGCTGTACTTCCTGAGGAGGCTAAGGAAGTTTGGTATGTCAGCCAAGATCCTCAGCAGCTTCTACAGCTGCATAGTGGAGAGCACACTGACCAGTTGCATCACTGCATGGTACGGCAGCACTACTGCACTAGAACCTCCCGACTAAACAACAAACAACTCCTTCTTCTCCATTGCCATCAGACTCCTTAGCAGCTGACTGTAATTTTTGCACATTAAGCTCTTTTGCACATTAAGCTCCTTTGCTTATCTACTTCCTCTACCTCATACTGTAATTTTTGTAATAAACACATTTCTTTATTTTGCAATGCACAGTGTTATCTACACCTGCACATTTAACTTTATTTTTTTAACTTATTTTAACTTTTAACTTTAACTTTTTATTTTTAAATATTGCTTAACCTAACCTCGGCATTTGTGTGTGGATAGCAAAGAAAGAATTTCATTGCACAGAGAAATGTAAATTCTACTGTACATATGACAATAAACGTTTGAATCTTGAATCTTGAATACTGATGCACAACATTTTTTTATGAAGCTCTTGTAGGCATTTGTAATGTAAAAAAGAAATCTTCTTCCATGTTTAACAAAAACATAAGGCGAAAAACAAATAAAAATGTTTTATAGAAAATAAAGAGAATAATGTGCTATACCATGGGTATTGTTTTCCTCAGATGATGACCAAAAGGATCAGGATTAGGTTGCTTTTTTGTAAGAAAGTGCTACTGTCTAGCCGTCCTATCACATAGCCTAGCTGTAAAGACCATGAGAGATTTTTCTCACATGCAGGGAGTGACCATATTCCTGCAGGTCCTTTAATGTTGCTGTAGGTCTCTTGGCAGCCTCCCTGATCCCTGATAAGTTTTTGTCTTGTCTGTTTGTCAGTTTTGGAGGAATGTCTTGTTCTTGGTGTTGTCACTGCATTGCTCTATTTTCTCCACTTGATGATAATGTCCATCACAGTGTTCCATGTATGTCTAATATTTTGGAAATTTTTGTACCCCTCTCCTGATTGATGCCTTTCAACAATGAGGTCCAGTACATTCTTTGTAAGCTCTCTGTGGACCATGGCTTCAGCAATCAGATGAAACCAAGATGTCAAGAAAATCCTACAGAAACATCTGATTATTTAACTTTAATCAGAATCACTTGATTGATGATGGATGTATGATAATTACATTTGAACAAAATTTTGAATGTGATTGGTTAATTCTGAGCACAAGTGCGCGCTCTATTATAAAAGTTATGCAACCCAGTCACTGTACATTTTTATTTGAGTTTTTTTTCCATAAAACATTTCTATTTGTTTCTCGGTTTAATTTTGCTGGTTGCTATATCACATTAAAGGTGGAAAAAATCCAGCATTATTTATCTTGGTTTTATAATTTTTTTTACATCACAAAAACCTGCCATTTAAACAGGGGTGAGTAGATTTTTATATCCACTGTACTTTCTTCTGCTGGATAATTTTAAGACCCACAAGTTGCTTCTGATTTTACTTTTTCATATGTCCAGAATGCTGATTCTAGTGAGACCTAGTATATTAGTATCTTAAGGAGTTTCTCAAAAGCATCACAGCACAAATATCATCGTTAAATGGTCGAGCATTCATCGCATTGAACACTCTTTCTCCCAGTTAAGATGATATTAACTTTGTAATGCTTTTGGGAAACTTGGCTCCCAGTCAGAGGAATCTAGGCTTCCTCTTTGTCTATCCCCAAATTCCTTTCTCATTATATCCATTGTAGAGAGTCTCTGTCATACATATTGTAGCTTGCTCATTGGGGATTAAGACATTAAACCAGTTTTGAGACAAAATAAACTTCTACTCTATGCAATATTTCAAACATCCTTGTGGTTCTGCATCTTCCCCCTAATTAGCATTCAGACCATAACATTGCTCAATCTTTTCAGCATGCATGACTTCCAATATGCCCATGAAATTGGGTGTAGCTCATGGATCTATATACCCTCATAGTGGTATGAGTAAAACATTGAATTACTGTTTAATGACTGCTGAAATTGTTAGTAGTTCCCCTTAAGATTTTTGACCCAACTCTATGGAGATAATTAAAGAACTTGGATAATAAACTTTAGTGTTTATAATTTCTTTTTTGCTGTCTTGGTGCAACATATGTGAAAGAGAATTCAGACATGTATCAACTGAAGAAGAAAACCTCAAGTGCTGTCAATAATCTGCTGATTAGTCAAGAGCAATGAAGGCAGCATCCCACAATGTTTTGCACCACAGGGGGTTTGTCTTCTTTGATGAGTCTGAATGTGTCATTTGGCATCATAAACAGAAAACTTAAAGCTTGGTGTGTAGCCACTTTTATAATGAAATACTTTGATTATGTTACCGGACGAACAGGAAATTAACAAAGTATGAATGAATGATTACCAAACATGGCTGTCAGCAAAGGTTTTGTGTCCCTTTAGTCAAATTTCCCAAAATGTAAAAATATTTTAGTGGTGAATAGATTTAAAATGAGTCATTTTAACCCAAACAGAGCAGAAATACTCATTTATATTTTGTTCTTAGCTGTGCTCAAAGTACACAGCTGTTGTCAGATTAGCACTGCAGACTCTGTCATTTTCCAGTAAGTTTTAAAAAGTCCTTGTCTAAAACTGAAATCTGTTTTATATACATATTCTGTTGTATTGATTTGGCTTGTAGGATAGCAAATAACAACCCATGAGGCATACAATGGACAATACAGAGTTGCCTAGAGGTACACCAATGACCTCTGCAATCTGTCCCATCACCTCCAAGAATGCCAAGAAATAGCTATGTAACCTAGACATAAATGCAAAGAGCAGGCCTATTCATCAATCCACAAAAAACAAAAATCTTGAGAATCAACTTACATTTATGTCACCCTTATCCAGAGTGACTTACATATGTCTCATTTATACAAGTGAGCAGTTGAAAGTTAAGGGCCTTGCTCAAGGGCCCAGGAGAAGGATGTGTGAGCTGCAAAACCCAAAAAAAGAAAAGTTCAACAAGCTTCACAAAACTAGTGTGTAGAAGTCATTAATATCATAAAGTGAGGATATTCATCTAAAATGTTAAATCTGCACTCCTCAGACACATCAAACATCAATTATCAAAAATTCTGCAAGTTTGTCAACTATTGTCTATGAAACTTCCTATAAGTGAGATGGCCTAATACCATCAGCGACACTTCATTATGGTTATGGACCAAGCAGAAACCTATATCCACAACAATAAAGACCTGAGGGTGGAAATGGATAGGCCACACACTGAGAAAAAAAGAACTCTAACATCAAAAAACAAGCTTTAGAGTGGGATCCCCAAGGAAAACAGAAAAGAGTAAGGCCAAAGAATACCTGGTGCAGGGGATTAACAACAGGCCTGCAGAAAATTGCCTTATCTTGGAGAGAAGCAAAATCCACCATCAAAGATGGAAACAGATGGTAGTCTACTGTGTGTCCCCAATGTCTCCCAGGACATGGTGGATTAGATTTAGTAAGCAAGTCTTTCAAATTATCTATATTCCACATACATTCATATGTATTCCTTAAGAGTAGCATACTGTAACAACTGTTGTTGTCATTGGTTACCATCACTCAAAACTCTTGCATAATATATTCTCAGGCAATATATCTTAGTCTCAGTTATCATTTTGTCATTTGTTTATTATATATTATATGTTTCTAATGTTTCACCAGTGTACAACAAGATTGTTGGTAATCACGGACGCCGCATCTTCCAGGCTGAAGATCAGGGAGACCTTCCAGTGTGTTATGAGCGTTCAGTTCAGAAGCCAGCATCTCTGATGGTATGGGGGTGCATAAGTGCATATGGTATGGGCAGCTTGCATTTTTTGAAAGGAACTATGAATGCTGAAAGGTATATAAAGATTTTAGAGCAACATATGGTCTATCATAATAATAATAAAAAATAGTGTTTTTTTTTGCAATCATACAATTTATCCTATGCAATATGTATTTTAGTATATATCATTCAACTTTGTGCAACATTTTAGTATATTGTATATATATATAGTGCATATGTTGTGTTTTTACTTTTCATTACTTACTCTCTTATTTTTCTTCTACTTGAATTTGCTGTAACTTGTTGTGAATCTTAACTTACAAATACTGAATATACATATTATATATAGCACATTCACACCTAACACATTGCTATGTGTTGTTGGGTACTCTTTTATTCATTGTCACACTTCATTGTCTTTTTTCAGTTCAATTAACCCATTAACCCATATATTCTGCTGTTTGTATTCTGTTCATTTTTAGGAAAACTGCCTTAATATTAATTTCTACTGTGTTACAGGAATTTATGCATCTTATTTTTTATCTTTATGTGCCTTAACAGGATTAGTAATAGTATGGCACATATAAAACAGTGTTTTGTATTTTCCACTGTCATACGATCAGACCAAGAAAGGCTGCCACACTGTTTACTGATAAAAGAATGTGCCAAATAATCCTGATCTTCTACCTCCATAAAGGAGCCTGTTTCAAGTGTTTATATTTAAGTGAATTACTTGTGAAATGCTTGTTTACTACAATGAGATCATGCCATTGCATTGATAAACAAAGAATTAGCTCTAATCTTTTTCAAAGCACTCTTGAATAAAGAAACTGGGTAATACGCTGAGGATTTAGTTAACAAAATAAAATGAAAGGTAAACACTTTGCCATCTTTTTTATTTAGTGCCTGTTTCTAGCCACTAGACATTCCTGTTCAAATGAGAGCAGGGCCTTTGTTTGGCTGAATTTACTTACTTACATTCACTTTTCTTTGCTTTTTCTGTTCTAAATAATAAGTATGATCCTCCATTTTTCAAGATTTGCTCTCTTAAAGCCAGCAGCAGTTAACACTGATTCCTCTTATTTCTTCAAGATTGATGCTGTCACTTGAATGTGAAACAGAGGAGACACTCTCTAGAGCTTTGTCTGTTATGGGCCACTGTAGTGGCCACATGGCAGCTCCGTGGAAAAGGACCCACTCCTGATGAAAATATAAAATGTTCATTCCTAGCTTATGAAAACACAACGCTTTGTAGTTACAGGTAATTATACACTAATGAAAACATACCTATGATTATTATATTCCATTTCTGCTAATAGATCCCTCTAAATCCTACATAGTGTACCTCAAATGAAAGTTATTTGCACACACTATCATGACTAAAATGAAATGCAGCATTAGTTAACCTTCTCAGTGTTGAACAGCAGGACCGGGTTGTGGCCTCATTCATTCTGCTGCAATTCATTCATCTCAGTGGAAGGTAACAAATGAGCATGGAAGCAGAGAATATGCATTGTGAATGCTCATGACAGGGTGACTTCTGTGTCGGTAAAGGCTTTCAGTCATCCAGATCATGCTGAAGGTCACAAGGCTTATAGGCAACTGGATACATGTTCTAATCATGACGTTGCTTTGTCCCACATCTTACATTTGTACTACTGTTCTTGTCAATAACTGTCAAAAAAGTCTGTAGTATTTGATATGATTTCTTACACTGCACACTATATGTAGTCATAAAAGTTCTATTGAAATAAATCGAAGGGACAAAATATACTTTTTCATGGACAACAACATACAGAGTCAGCCAAAAAATATGCTAACACTTCAGGAACACTTGTACACATAAATGTCTGGAAGCTAATGGCTATCACTTTGAGCACCTCTTGTAATTGTAGAGGCCAAAGGTAACTTGTATTAATCTCCTAATGTCTGAATAAATTTAGTATTAAACTTAATTTATTTAAAGTGCTGAATTTATTATAAAGTGCTGTAATTCCTACACCGTTCACATGATCTAAATACTCTGTGGTATTTACCAATATCCTATGGTAAACAACTAATACAACAATAACTTTGATTATGTCCAAATATTTATGAACCTGGCTGTATATAGTATATTGTAATTATTTATATACACATTTACACATTTGGATTCTGAAATGGCTACCACTTTGAGCACCTCTTGTAATTGTAGAGGCCAAAGGTAACTTGTATTAATCTCGTGATGTTTGAATAAATTTGTAATGAAGCCCAGACGGAACGGAATGCAAGTGCAGTAAGGCACACTTTAATAATGCTACTAAGCAGAGGTACAAAATTGGCAGACTGAAAACAGTGTCGTAAATCGGGCAAAAAGGTCGATCGATCAGCAAACTTTACAAACTGGGCAAAAACAAACTCGGTAGGTCAAAAATACGGCTGCGGATCTGCCGAAATTGTTATCAACACCACTTCAACTAAGGTACGTTAAAGATTTACTATGGCAAACATTCAGCTTATTCAGTGTGTGGAGTGCAGGATGTTTAGTCATTCTTCCCCCGTCATTAGTAATAGCTTTACTTGTGATAGGTGTTTACTGGTGTCCCTCAGGGCTCGGTACTTGGTCCTCTTCTGTTTTCCATCTATACGAGATCTCTTGGTGAGGTAATAT